>PYHW01009147.1:2107250-2128529 GCA_013186435.1 Turdus rufiventris | reverse complement strand
AGGAAAGGAGAGGAGAGGAGAGGAAAGGAGAGGAGAGGAGAGGAGAGGAGACTACAGATTGCAGAAAAACAAGGACCATTAATCACAGAGTCCCTGTCTACTGAGGCACAACAAATAAGAACAGCTAGTCTTCAATAAGTCTCCATGATTTTAATTGATGGAAGCTGTTAAGGGAAAAAAAGCATGCATGCAAAGAAAAAGCAGGCACATGTAAAATTATTTCTTTCTTTGAAGTCAAATTCAGTATTTCAGTTTTATCCTGATTTTAGCATGTCATTCAAAATAATTTGATTGCTATTGATATAAAATTTGGTTTAAACTTATTTTAGTAAGAATGCATGATAAAGACAGATTTGTGTATGCTGCAGCTAGCAGAGGGTGAAATACTAACATATCTTTAGTTTAATTTCTAACAGCTCTATGAAGTCAAGTTAAACAAAAGACAAGTTTCAGCCTTTTATCTTTGAGCTAGGTCCCAGTTTACTTTTTTGGAACTATGAGATTAGGAATCAAAACTTGCATTTTTTATTTATGTATTCAGTATTGGGTGAAGGGATGAGAGAAACTCTACCCTTGGGTGTTTGGGGTTTTTTAATGCAGATGCTACAAAATCAATGAAATAAATACATCAGAAACTTTCTCTTTTGAGAACATCATCTTCCTGTTCTAGCCTCTGTTATTTGGCTTTCTTTCATTGCTAAGAAACTTAGTGGCTCCTACTGTGCTCTGTATTTCCCATCATTGTCACTGTGTTTGGTTATTATAACCCCATTTTTACTTAACCTTCCAAGAAATTTATGAATGACAAATGAAGCATTACATAGTGACTTCACAAGGCAGTAGATGAGAAAAATCATATACATTGCCTTTCCTCTGAAGATGAAAGCAAAAGTCTGTTTTCCAACTCTATTTCATTAATTTGCTCACCTCATTGATTTTGTGGAAATTTTATTCTCATTTTTGTTGTGTAATGACCTTGAGTCAGCATCAGAAATAAATTAGAATGTAATGAAAAGTATTCTGGTTTCTTCCAGCATCTTTTTCTAATTAAGGAAGCAGATTTCCATGTCATTACCTTATTTCTTTCTCTTGGGACATGTTCATGTTACACCTTTTTGATCTATGGCATTACTGTCGTGTAATGTTGTGTAACTAAAGATCCAGGCTGGGAGAAAGTATCACTGTTAGTGATCCTGCTCCTACAGGTAAGACACCCCAATGAATTTGCAGTCAAAATCATAAAAGGGAGTTGAGAAAAGAGGGTGTCCTTTTTGCTGTGAATTTGCCCAAGAGGAAGGAAGGTAATTTTGTCTGAAAATGAAACAAATTATCCGTAGCACAAGCTACAAAAGTTGTACATCCCCTTGCATACTGGGATTTCAAGAGTGACTTCTAAATAGTTCTTGAGCTCCAATAATGCCCATAACTTGCTGCAGTGCTACTGCAGATAGCCTTGGAGTTATTGAGGGTGGGAATTTCAATGCCTGTATCTTATAGGAAGTTATAATGCAGCTGTCTTTCTGTATGTATTATGGCATGCTGGACAGACCAGGGTGACCTTCTGTGGAGTTTTAAGAAGATTAGTTATAAGAATAAAAACTGCTAAAAACCAAAGGTCCTGTGGCATTCTGTAGACTCTGTCCTTGTAAAGAGTTTATAGTAACCTTGTAAGATTTTATCTAAATACATGAATCAACTATTCATTCAAGTTGAATCTGTGGGTGTAATAATTTAATCAAATGGAATGCATCTAATGTATTTATGAACATGCTTTTTCTGATTTGTTATAGGTTCTTTTGAGTTAACTGCATGTAAATCATTTATGTTAACACCCATTACAAATGTTCATATAGCTGCTACACTGATGATTTTTGTGGTTAACATAGGCATTTCTTAAAACAAGTATTTTTAAATGCTGTAAGCTATTAACTAGACTTGTGATTGCAAAGTCATTTGAAATAGTAAGCTCACAAGTCAAGAATGGGCCTAACTTCAGGCTTTTAGCATTACTTCCCCTGTCCAGAAGGTATACACAGGAAGTTCTGACTTTTGAAGAAACAGAGGAACAGCCTAGTTTTGTACTTCTATTCTCAATTGTTTTAACAGAAAAGAAGGGAAACATGAAATAGAATATACTAATAATGGTTCCTTACCTTGAATTTTGTGGGGGTTTTTTAACACTTTAAAGGATTAATGATCAGTCCCAATTTCTAAAAAACAAAATGCTTCACAATGGGCCAATAGATCCAATTAAAAAAAGGACAAAACCAAAATATTTTGAGAAAGAAATTGTTTTCCAGGTGCATTTCCTAAAATTTTATGGGGTTTTTTTGTTTGTTTGGGGTTTTTTGTGTTTTTTTGTTTTTATTGCTCTTTTTGTTTGGTTTTATTTGTTTGTTTTGGGTTTTTTGTTGGGTGTTTTTTTGTTTTTTGTTTGTTGGGTTTGGGTTTTTTGTTTGTTTTGGTTTGGTTTTTTGTTTGGCTTTTTTGGGGGGGTTTTTTGGGTTTTTTTTGTGCTTCTTGTATCCCTATTTCTTATTCTTGTAAGTTTCTTATGTATAGTATTTCAGGTAAAGAACACCATGAAAAATGCTTGTATCTTAAACACTTTGAAAGCAGTAATGGACCACCATCCGGATGACATATCTAAATAATTTGATGGAAAAAGCTGCACAATCTTTATTGCTTTGTCAAAATAAATAATTGTGTTAGATATCTCAGCACTATTTAAATCTATTGGCCTTAAATGAAACTCTAAAGTGAAAATGCTTTCTTAACATTTCTTCTACATAGAGTTTGCAGAAATTGAAGTAGGGGTGAGGGGGAGGAGGATGTCTTAATTGTATGTACGATTTTCACAAATAGCTAGAAGTATACTTTGCTTAGGATAACTTCTATTGAAATTGTAGTTTAGAGGTGGAATTCTGATTTATTGTACCTCAGCATTTGTAGAGAATCTTGCACCACTGAAATTGTTTAAATCAAGAGGTATCTTATAGTAATTTGTTCTAGCTCAAGTGGTAGTTAATTTAAAGAAATCAGATTAAATCAGTATTAAACAGAAGAGAGGAACCTCAAAGGTTCATTTCTTACATTTCAATCCACAAATTAAATTGTTGCTGTTGTACAATCAGCAGTGACTGCGATGAATACATGTATCTAAACCAGTATAAAACAAAGTCAAATAAAACTGTTCTGTGGATTGATTGGGTAAAATGTATAGTCTGAGATACCAAACTTGAAAGAAACATCAGGAAATAGAAGCATAAGTCTAGAAAGTAGCTGTTATCACTGCCTTGGCTCCGTTTTTCATTCATGTTTCTTTGTAAGGAACAAGTATTAAATTGCCTCATGCAAAGCATTTAATTTTACTATCTTTCTTTAAAACATTAATCTCTACAGATATAAGGTGTAAGCTCAAGTAATGTCTTCAAGTGATGCTACTGTCTGCAGGTGTTGATTGTTGTCCTGGTTTGAAAAGACAGGTGTGCTAGGGAAAGTAGAGGCCTTCCCTTGAAATAGAGAAACTAAATCCCTCCCTCTGAATTAATATTATTTTGAATTTAGGGACTCTCAGGCAAAGATATGGGGATAGGAATAACAGTTCTTTACTAATATTTATAACAAGGAAAAACAAAACAACAACAACAACTATGAAATTAACAATAAACAGAACAGGAACCCAGTGACAGTTCTTTTGGTTGTGGGCACTTTTCCCCTGTGGTACAGTTACCATCACAGCTGCACTGGCTGGCTCTCAGTGGACAAGGGCAGATGCGGTGATCCCGCATGGCTGCACGAGTGCTGGGGGTGATGGTGGCTGTGTCCCAGATGGGAAGGGTGCAGGAGAGACTCTGCTTACGAATCCTTGGAGCAGTGTCGGTCCCAGTGCTCTAACAGGATGCTTGGAGATAGCATACTGAAGCAGGAGAATGTCCTACCAGGGGTGAGGGGTCCAACACCAGAAGAAGCAGCTCCTGGCATTGGAATGGCAGGGTGAGGTTTTCCAGCGGCCATACTCCTCCAAGAGCCAAAAGCGATTGAGACAGAAACTGCCTCCCACTCTCCTTCACCTGTTTCCAATCTCACGGTGTTCCCCCATCCTCCAAGAGAAACTCCCAAAAAAACAGGGAGGCTCTCCCTCCCGCCATCTCAAGGTCTCAAGGACCTAGCGGTCAGTGCTCCTTAGCATGTCAATGGGAAAAAAATTCCACAGGCAGAGAGGAAAGAAAAAAACAACCCCCAACAATTGCTCAGTCAGAAAATAGGCACAGTGGTATGTGAGCTAAATTATTACTTGTTTCAAAGTTTTTAATTGTAACTAGTTTGTGAGTTTCATTATTAGCTTAGAATTTATTGATAGAGATTATTTGCTAAGTATTTATGAACAGAGTAGTCACATTCAGCTCTGAATTTGGTGGGAAAATACAATTAAGTTCTAGTTCTTACATATATCATTAGATAGATACGCTTCATCCACCCAGTCCAGTCCTCACCTTTATTTGCGGTGGATGCACTATAGTCTTAAAACAACAAATATTTGAGCAGTCTGTATAACTTTGAAAAAAATCCAGACAGAACTGGCCACACAGTATTTTGAGAATATAATTTACCTTAATATTCCTTTTGTGTCCAGATATTCCTAATTAACAATGAGGTTTATCCCATGTTTTACTGTCACCAGGGTGCAATGCAATTTGTATTCAAAGTGGTTTTTGCACTAGTTTGTTTTCTTCTATGTAAGTAATTAAAACATAAAATAAGACAGATCAACTGATTGTAATTCAGAATAAAGTTTGACTTGCTAGAAGAAAATATATGTGAAAGAGATGATTTTTTAAAAAATTTAAATTAGAACCACATTTTAAAAAAACAGGTTGACTACAAGTATCAGTCTCAAAGGCATGTTTGGTTTATTTACTTTCCACTAGTACCTGCATGTGCAGGGCTGCTAGAAATTTTTGAAATTATGTTAGATGGTATTTGGAGAATTTAGTGTCAAGAGGAGAAATACGCATGTTGTGATTAATATCACTAAGACCCTGTGTGAAAGGAACTCTCCAGATGTATTGAACTGCTCTATATTTCATTTGACTCTTAGTCATCCAGGTAGTAATTTAAAGTATTTCCTGATCTCTTATATTGGCCCTGGAGACTTTGCATACTCTGCAAATAAGTTAAATGAAAGTTGAAGTTAAGCATTGGAACTCATAATAATGGAGTTCATCTTGGGTTTCTGCCTTCCTAGGGCTTCCTGGACACTTCCTGTAGTAGAGGAAATGTTGTTACTCTGGACAGACCCAGTTCATATCTATCTAGGGAACTGCACAACCATGTGCTGAAAACACATCATGTGGATGGCAGACTGCATTAATTGCTGCTATCGTACATGTTTTTTACATGTCTTATAGTACTGATGAGCTCCAAATTCATACATAGACTGGGAAGAAGATTCATACATAGACCTGGAAGAAGATAAAATGCCTCCAGAGGCTAAATAGCTCATAATTTACATTCTTTACTAGTTCTGCTGGAAACAGCTACTTTATTTCATTGTCAGTAGCTTTAATCTGTGCCTCTGTTTAGGCACTTCAGGTCAGCTACAAATTACTTTGCCTAAATATCTGTCCGAATCTTTCTGTGTCCATTTTGTGACTTAAAGCAATAATCACAACTTGAATATCCTCTACTAAACTGACAGAAAAGTAACCTTACACTTTCTGAGAATACTGGATAGCCAGAAGGTACCAGAAGGAGGAGGCACTAGACGAGTCCGGTGTGCTTTGTTTTGTATCAAAATTGCCAAAAGATTAAGGGAGTTTGAGGGAAGAAAATAAATTGTGTGGAAATAATTTATGCTTGATGATTGAGGGAGAAAAGGACTGATACAAAGTCGTGAAGCCCCCTCAGCAGCTGTAGTTTTTTTTGTTGGAATGAAGAAATCCTGCAGAAGTTGAAAAAGAAGGGAAGGACTTATGCAGTGGTTTGTGAATATCCATTGAAGGCTACACAGGCCACAGTTTGCTCTCTACAGTAATCCTTTCAAAGAGCTGCTTTGAAGGAGGACCTGACATAACATCAACCAATCATTAGCAAGTACCAGGGATGATGCTCAGTCTGTCAGGTGGCAGTGCCAAGAGAACAGCTCTTGGGGATGACCAACTGAAGGAAGAAATCACATACATTAGTGGGAAGCAGTGAAAGCACCAGAGGATTCTGGAGAAAATTCCTGGAGTCATGAAACGAGCCATAGTCACTGCAATGAAAAGATAGACTTCTGATAGCCATAATCATCTTGAGAAAGTAACCAACTTTCTCAGCAGCTGAATTCATCCATGCTGGGGCAACACACTGTAAACTGGGTGTAAGACAGTGGCACTCCCCTAGGAATCACTGAGAGCAGAAGGCTGGGCCAGGATTATAACAGGCATGCCTTGCAGCTACTTCGCTTGCTTCCTGTCAGCTACATGTGTTCCCAAGTTAATACTCCTTCATGTTTTATCTCCCTCCTTTACTGTGAATTTGTGAGATTTCCGTATTTCCTGAGAATCTGGACACTGTAATTTATTTTGGTAGGATTATGAAAGGGAGTTCAAGCTAATGTGTGTTTTCTGTAGGAACTTACAGAAACAGAACTGTGACAGACAGCACTGGGCATGAGGAATACACAGTTTCTATGCTTGTTCATATTTAGGAAAGGGAAAAGTCACAGTAGAAATTCAATTACAGTTTTGATGTCTATGAATGAGCAACTAAATAATTAAATTGGAATAGCTGTTTCTCATTTTGACAAAAATGCAATTTATTCTCAGCCCTTCAGCATGCCTCCTCGCTCACCACCAGCAATATTGTTCCAAGAAAACTTTTCATGCTAAAAATAGAAAAACAAAAATAGCAAAGCAGAGGCAGAAAGAAGCATTCTCAAAATTATCTTTTATTTTTCTTAGAGGAATAAAATTAACATAATAAAGATTATTTTAAGTAATCTGAGACTTTTTACTAATACTTTAGAGGTTATAGTATTCTAAATTGCAGTAATTTCATGATTATTAGCCACACCATTTTGACTAAAATTTTGGTCCCACCCCGGAAATGCAGCTTACACTCAGGAGCGGCTAATATATTAAAAAAGTTCGGAAATTTCCAACTCCAGAAGTGCCAGCCAGAGTGCTGAGCCAAGCACCTGCCAGTAAAACCCAGGATTGTGCGTTTGTTACAAATTGGTTACTCTGTTGTGCAGTGGGTGGAGGCAGGCTCTGTGCCAGCAGCGCAGAGGGGGGGCGGGGAGTTCCGTGCGGCCATCCCCATGGCTTGGGGGACTCCCTCCTTCAGGCAGCGCAGCTGGGGGAGAGGTGGGGGGCTCCATGCTGCCATCCCCACGGCTCGGGGGGGTGGTAGGGGCTCCCTCCTGCCATCCCCATGGCTCGGGGGGGAGGCAGGGGCTCCCTCCTGCCGGCACCACAGCTTGGGGGGGAGGTGGGGGGCTCCTGCCCCCGCCTGCCGCTGCCGCAGGAGCAGGCAGGCTCCGTCCCACCTGTCTCTGCCACTGTGGGAGCAGGGGGCTCCTTCCCCGCCTGCTGCCGCCGCCGTGGGTGCCAGTGGGCTCCGTCCCCACCTGCCACCACTGTCGTGGGTGCTGGCGCGCTCCATCCCTGCCTGCTGCCACCACCACCGCTGCCGGCAGGTTCCGTCCCCGCCTACCATCACAGGGCAGCACTGGGCCAGGGCGAGGGAGCCCGGCGGCGGCAGTGGCGGCCAGCCCCATGTGGGCCAAGTCCACACGGCCCAAGCTGAGCCAGCAAACCCCGCCATGCTGCAATTCTGTTACTAATTGGCAACTTTGTTGCATGCGGGTCCTCGCTGCGAATGACAGAGCGACTTGTAATCAGGTGAGGCTTATGTATGGACAAAGAACAAAATGTTGCCAACACCCGGAGATGCAGCTTATAATCAGTGTGGCTTGTAATAGTGAAATTACTGTATTTTAACATTGTAGTATTCTACTAATATGCAGTGAGTTTTGGCCATGGTTGCTAGACTGTAGAGTGCTGTGATTTTCCAAAAAATATACCTTTTCAAAATTTGCTTGTCAGAATATATTCCTGTCTAAAATAATGTTCAATGTTTTGATAATGCCTCTTTGAGTTATTTCATTATATCTCATATTATTTGCAAAATTTATAAATAATATGTTTAATTACTTACATATGGTATGTGTTTAGGACCTTAGCAAAATAGTTTTCCTTGCTAAATTCTGATTTAAGGTTTTAGTTAGTACTTCTTGATTTTTTAAAAATTGTTATATCCTACATCCTGTATTCTATATCCTGTTTCATCAATTGGGAGAAAAATTATATGTTTCAGACTGTTCTGGCAGAATAGAAACACCTTTTTTTGTATCACTTTGTCTTTTTTTTTTGCTGTTATAATGATCAACAAAATTAATTGTTGTGGTTTGCTCTAAGAATATATAATATCCACGGTTTTGGCTGATTTTCTGTTAATTGATCAACATTGAGAAAAATCCTCATTTAATTTTGTTGCACGTTATCTCAATCAGATTGACAATCTGCTTAAACTTTTTCAGAAGCACTTAATACTGACATAATTTAGTAGAACCCCTATCTTCTTAAGAAGAAAAATAACCTTTCTTTCTGGCTTATTGACAGTTTTTGTACTGGCATCAAAAGACATCTTAATTTGCTTGTGGGATATATGACTAATAGAATACTTTTCATCCACAATGAAAACTACAGTATGAGACTTCATTGTTTTCTCTTGAAGAAATCATTATGCATTTTCAGTACTTATTGAGATGAAAGACATTCATTAAAATCTGAGTCTTGCTTCAAAGTTTCCAATCCTCAAAGTTAGTATTTTCTATATACATGAAAAATCAGTAATATATAAAGAAGTTTGAATTTAATTTACATAATGTAAAATAAAACTGCTTCAGAGAAGTGTAGAGTTTTAGGAAAATATGAAAATCATATGGCTTTTTTTGATGAAGATTAGCAATATAGTGTATTAAAATGCCTAGTAATCCCCATGCTCTATTAGGTTTGTTGCTTACCTGGATTGTCTTTAAGGGAATGATATTTTATTTTAAGCTCACATATTGTAAAAAGTTTCATAGTAACATTTATGCAGTTCATAATTAGACATTTCATAATATTTAATAACAGTTTGGATAAACAATAAAGCCTCATAGGGTAGATTTTTTGTGGAAGAAAGAACATGCAGGATTCTTTTGTACCCAGCTACCCCATAAATTTGGCAGAACAAGACTAAATTATTTAAGAGGAAGTAGCTGGGCTTAAGAAAACAGGAATGGCTGTAGTGCCTTTTTTTCATTCTTTAGCAATACCTAATTCTCTTTGGGTACTTCATATTGTGCATCCAGGCTTAGTAGTGACTGGTGTCTGGGATTTCAGATAGATCAGCATGATGCTAAGTCTAGTAACTTATGGCCTAACTACTTATTAGTAGTTAGTACTTTGGTCTGATTTTTCTCTTGCTGTAGGACCTTGTTCTTGTAGCGTAATGTTTTTGGAATTTTAAACCTAAGACAGGCAAATGGAGGACATGCAGTATCTGGGAATGCAGACACCCCTTTTGTTGGTTGTTGTGGCAGTGCATCCGAGAGATTATGATGTGGAAGCAAATCTCAAAAAAAAAAACCAGCAGCCCAAAGCAGTCTCAAACAGTGTGTGAGGTGATGTTGAAACTTTATTCATAATCATGATATTGGATTCAGTCTTGTACGTGGAAGATCAAGTTTTCGGCAGTACCCCGTAGTGGCTTGTGATTGGATTTAGCAGAGGACTGAAAATAGGTGGACTTGAACCTGCTTAGTCTGACAACACTACTGCATGAATTTGGAGTAGCAGCATTCAAGTCAAGTAGGGCTCACTTTGGAACTTAAAATTCTTTTGTCTGTTGCTAGACAGCTATGTTTTCAACATTTTCAAGTCCAAATTATCTCCTCTTCCTGTAATTTAAGTTTACTACAAACAAGTGTTGGGTGAGCTTCAACATGATGTGATTAAGAGGGTTTATTAGCTAGAGAATTTTTTATGAGCTGGGACCTAACAAAGCACCCATAGTCTTTACAGTGCAAGAAAGAAGAGTAGAGGTAGTACAGAAATGCAAGAAATAAAACAACAACAACAAAATGGACTAAATTTGAATTTAGAAAAGGTAAGGAAATGATGCACCTGAAGAGAAAGCAAAAGAAATAAAGTTGTTTAGTTTAAAGGAAGATGGTTGGTAAAGATGTGAAATGAAGCCAAAAAGGTAAATGGTTCCTTGCACCTGTTATGAGTAGAAGAATAAAGTAGAAGAATAGCTTGAACTCCATCAAGGATTATGTAGGTGGCATATACCTTCTGCAGTTGTTTCTGTTCGATCTTTGTTCGTCTGACTGTACCCACAATATTAATACTATGTTGCTGCTTGAAGGCATTTTCAGTTATGCGTACTGAAATATAGCTCCAATTCTCAAAGCAATTATCTTTAAAAACCTGGTGCTCTTTCCACTAAAGGCTCTGGAATTTTTGCAAAAATTAGACAACTGATGGTAAAATTTAGCTCTGTACAGCTGGACAGAGCAAAGGCTATCTCATATTTAGGTCTCACTTTAATCAACAAAACAAGACTTCTGTGATGTGTAAGCCTTATTCCAGGTTCCATGATGGCACAATAATTTTCTCCATAAATTACAGTGTGAGGACTCCATATTTCAACTATATTCAATCCAGTGTGATGCATAAGTACAAAAAAAGTAATTTTCCTCACTTGAATGAATTTAGGATTAAAAGTACTGACAGTTTATTAAATACTCGGAAAACTACAGAACTGTGAAAATACTGTATATAATCTGTTTGGAACATTTTTGTTTGTTGAAAGAACTTTACAGGGAACAATTATGTAAAGTATATTTACAGTAATTTCACGATTACAAGCTGCACCTGATTATAAGCCGCATTTCCGGGCTGTCGGCAACATTTAGATCCTCGTCCATATATAAACCGCACCAGGTTATTAGCTGCACTTTCGTTCGCAGCAAGGATCTGTGTGCAACTTTCACAAAGTTGCCAATTAGTAACAGAATCGTGGGATAGCAGGGTTTACTGGCTCAGCTCGGGGTCTGGAGGGCTCAGCCCACTCAGGGCTGCCAAAGGGCCCAGCGGCCCAGCTCGGCGCTGCCACCGCCGCCAGGCTCACTCACCCCGCCTGCTGCCTTCACTGCCGCTGCCGCATTTGCTTGCCCTGGTCTGGCTCTGCCGGCCCCGGTTCTGCCGGGCTTCCCCACACTGCTGGGTTCCCCACACTGCTGGCCCAGATTCTGCCAGGCTTCCCCACACTTCCGGGCGGCCCCGCGCTGCCGGGCTTCCCCGCGCTGCTGGCCCTGGTTCTGCCGGGCTTCCCCACGCTGCTGGGTGGTCCCGCACCACTGGACTTCCCCACGCTGCTGGCCCCGGTTCTGCTGGGCTTCCCCACGCTGCTGGGTGGCCCCGCACCACTGGACTTCCCCACGCTGCTGGCCCCGGTTCTGCTGGGCTTCCCCACGCTGCTGGGTGGCCCAGCACCACTGGACTTCCCCACACTGCTGACCCCAGTTTTGCTGGGCTTCCCCATGCTTCCGGGCTCCCCCGCGCCACCAGGCCCAGTTGTGCTGGGCTTCCCTGCACTGCCAGGCAGCCCCGCGCTTCCAGGCTTCCCCGCGCTGCTGGCCCCAGCTCTGCTGGGCTTCCCCTGTGCCACCAGCCCTCCCCCACGCTGCCTGCCTCTGCTGGAGCTGCCTGGGCTCCAGCTCGGCTTGTGGCTGCTGCGGGCTCTCACTTTCGGGTTGGCATATTTTAGAACATTTTTCATATAGGAGCCAATCCAGATTACAAGCCTCATTTCTAGGTATGGACCAAAACTTTAGTCAAAATGGTGCGGCTTATAATCTTGAAATTACTGTAATTGTATAATTATTGAACAATCCCTTTAAGAGTGGCAAATGCTCTACTCAGAGGACTTGACTTGACTGAGAGAGCCAAAATTACTGAAAGATTGCCAACACCTCTGTCACTGCTTTATAAAAAATTCAGAAAAATTGCTGTACCATAAGAATGAAAGTTTTAAGATGCATGGTTTTAAATGCTGTATGTACTTTTGTGGTGGTTGAAAGTGCTAAGTAAAAAAAAAAAAAATCAAGCTTGTATATAAAAGCCAAAAATAGCTTGTTTGTGAAACTGAGTGATAAATATAATAACATATAATAATACATGATATACCAAGCAAAATACTTGTTTTTCTGTCAAAATTTAATATTCTGTGCCATAAGGTTGGATAAAGTTTCCCTCTCTCTGTAGGTAGCATGCATTCACATATGTTTTAGTAGCAAATATTTTCTCATCTTGTATAGATTTTGAGTTTTGGTTTACTGTGTGTAATATCTATTTAAGAACTATAATGTGAAAGTAACTTGAATCTACTCATTTGTCATCTATGAAAACTTCTATGTATTATAATGAGAAATTGTCATGATGTCTTTCTGAGCTTGTGTAGTACTTTTTCATCACCTTGTAATGAGTATGGGATTCAGTGTGATCGTGGTAGTTCAGTTTTGATAAATCCTCTTAACTAAAGCCCTTCTCTTCCAGATGGCAAATAAATGAACGTTTTCTTCTGCAAATATGGTGTTATACTTCTGTTGTGCAAAACATGAATCCCACCGATGTTCACAAAACTCTGTGACTGGATAATCTGCTTATTCTTAGAAAGGATATAAGAAAGCCTTCCTTGAGAATCTTGAGTACTATCAAAGTGCAATTTACATACTCTTGGAGATAGACAGACTTAGTTCAGTGCTCAAGTGATTGCTTCTCTTTTTTCCTGTCCTTAATAATGGCTGGCAGGGTGGCCCTGTTTTGTTTCATGTTCTCTTTTACGATTTTCCTGGAGATGTCCCCAGAACCTGTTCATTCTTCAAAATGCCTGCTTGGCAGACTTTTGTGAAGTTATAAAACTGAAAGAATAATTCTTTCAGCTGCAAAAGTGTTAAAAACTATTGTTAATGTGATATTCAGTCACTTTTTTTTTTTTTTTTTTCTTTTCCAGGATTACTTACTGCCATCTACCTTTCCAGAGTAAATGGCTTTATGTTGGAACAGAGAGAGGAAACACACACATTGTAAATATTGAGTCCTTCATTCTTTCTGGATATGTTATCATGTGGAACAAGGCAATAGAATTGTAAGTGCAGATATTTTTATTTTGTAGGTGTCGTCATTTTCATAGCTGTCTTAAGTTTAATTTTTAAGAATTTCTTGGTTTTGCAAATATTACCAGATCTTTTGAAGCCTTTAATTTCACTGAATACATTTGCAGTGTTAACTGTTTTTCACAGGACATTAGGAATTAGATTTATGTTAAAGACCATGTAATTATATTTCATATAAAAGAAAAAAAAATTGGTGTATTGTTTAACTATGAAGCTCCATGAAACATAGAAAATCTTTAATCACTAAAATTCAGATATTGCTATTTTTATGAGGAAAGCTTGATCACCATATTCTCCATCCTGTGAAGAAAATAGTGGATGATATTTGCCCTAAGACTCTACAGAGGACTTTTGTTCATTGATCTGTGGAATCATTTATATGAGAAGGGATGGGAGGTGGTCCCTAGACCAAGCCTCCTGCTCAACATATGAAATGAGAATTTCATGGTTAATTCAAACAGATTAAAACCTGAGGAAGTGTTAGGAAAGATAATAAGTGCCTATTAAATTATAGTTCTCTAACAGGCTAAGTCATCTGCCTGTGTTGTGCGTAAGAAATGGAAAGAGACATACAAAAATCTGACTGGAATACATCTATGCTTCCTGTAAGTAAAAGTTTCAACAGAAATGTAAAACTCTTTCTCTGCTGTTTCCTCTGTGAAGTTCCAGCAAGAGGAACTTCTGTGGGAAAGCTCAAAGTACTTCTTGCAGTTTCTGAAACCTTTTGCTTCATGTTTTGAGGGACCTGTAACTTTTGGTAGTAAACTGAAATACACCGATCTCAGTGAACCAAGAGAACAGTAGCTAAGAACAGGGTTACAGGCCTGAAGTGTAACCCCAGTTCTCAAAAATTCCTTTCTTTCTTTTCTGTCTTTTTATTATTCTAAACACTCTGTCCCCCAGGTTGAACTGATACTTCATTTTCTTTCTCCCTCTCTGCCCTCACCAAACTTCATAGGCACAGTTATAAAAAATATAGGTTTACCTTCAAAGGACATAAAACCAAGGATTCAAATAGTAATCAGGATTCAGTCTGCTGGTAAATCTATTATCCAGTTCTCAGTTTTGAAATGTTTGGTTGTTCTGCCCCTGTGAGACTGCTTGGTTCTGTTTTGTAGTTTTGGCTGCAAAAAAGTACTGCTGGAAAACATGGTTTACACTGGAGTATGATCATTTTGATGAGTTATTCAGGTAGAAAGTATCCTAATTGTTTTCTATTTCTCACTTTGTTTTGTTGATATTGACATATCAGAGGGCTTTTCGAATCCTGTATTTTAGAATGTCTATGTTTACTGCATTGAGTAGATAATGTCTTTAAGTTTTTGGGAAGAACATGTTTTCATTTTGTGTGCACTTGCAATTTTCTTTCCTCCAGAAATTAGGATGTTCTTATTCTGTAGGGAAATAGATCCTAAAGTTTTTTATGGACTGGAAGTCTTCCACCAAGTTTCACTTTCTAATTATTTCAAAATTCTTCTGGATAACTATTTTTAAATTATTTTAGTGGCCACAACAAACATTTTTCATGAGAGGAGAATAGAATGAAGCCTCTTTTTCTTTGTGGGAAATAAGGGCTGCTTTCTAACAAGCTTCACTACTGATTTGTTGACATAGCCTAGATGCTGTGCAATATGTCCCTCTCTAGAACCTTCAAGGAAGCAAGCTGCCCCTCCTAACTACCTTCTTTGTATTTTCTATGCAAGAAAATACCTAGATTTTCCCATAAGTTGTAAAAGGTAATGACAGCATAACAAAGATAGACCATGTCACCCTAAGTACTTGGAGGTGCTGCATGGTTACCAAAATAGGTTTTTCTTCTAAAAATCAAGTCTGCCATGTAGTGTTTTGCTGACAGATTAGCACAGGTATTCATTCATTACTGCTTCTAGGTCTACCAGTCTTACAAGGATAAAGTGATCATGTAAGCAATGTGCTTCTCTAAAGCTCCATCCTCTGCATCCAATCTTACGATGTCCTCCTTGATAGGGAGTGCATGAAATTTGTCCTTGTAAATTTACATTTTGCAAGTGGACAGAGGTTGCTATGTGTCTCCAGATTAGCTTCTCTGTGTTACAGGAAGAGGCTGATGGGAGTAATGGTGATGTTTGCCATAGCAGCCACTTTTATAGATGCTATAGTCCCTCTGAAGCTGAATCTGGGTGGCTCAGTAAAGTAATTTGAACTCTCTCTGGTGATAAACTATGACGTCTCTTCCACTACTGTTGCTTTCCTGCAAGCAAAATGGAATGTAGATTAGCTTTTAAAGGAAATGTTATTAACTTTAAATGTACATCTTGAGGCTGAGCTCATGATTGTAAACTTTCCTTTAGAATAGTACTGAGAAAAATGTTTGAGAGAACGGTTTTATTTTGGGCCATGGATATGTTCTGATTTTATTATATTTTTTAATCTCCAGATTATTTTCACAAAATTTTTGCATATTTTTCACATTTTAGTATTACAGAATCAAAAAATAATTCATCTTGTAAGGCATCTCTAGAATTTTCAAGACCAATTTCCTAGTTACAGTAAAATCAGGTTGTTCTGAAGTGTGTAAGTTCACAGCATCTGTTGATGTTAGGTGCTTTCAAAGATGAAAGAAAATAGGAAAATACATGTATGTAAAATTCAGGAAAATCTTCAGCCTTACCGTGAATAATGTAAATGGCAGTAGTGCTCAGAACATTATGTTAAATTTTGAGTTAATGGTAGTATTTCAGAGTAAGGTTAGCTTGAAGATGTTATTATTCTCTAGAAAGCTTGGAAGGAAAGGTAATACCTTTTGTGCAATCATATGTCTTTCAAACTTACTGGCAAGAAAAGACCACTTAAAACCATTGCTCTGCTGTTATATTCAAATCCTCATCGTAGATGGAAGGTTTATAAATAAAATTTTAAGTGTTTCAAGTTTGTGTATCGTCTGCCCTAACAAGCCTGAAGGAGTTCATCCTTCTTCATGCAATTCTCATCCAGTTTCTAAAACTGTAAGTCTACCAACGTAACTTCTCTTTCTTTTAATTGGCCCCATCTCTTACTTTTCACTGATTTGAATCTACTTCTAGTGAAATCTACATGTAACCCTCATCCTCAGAAACAACCAAATATTTTGAGTCAGTGAGGCCTATCAAATGACTGCAAGAATTTTTTCGTACAAGTGATTCTGTTGCAGTGAAAGACTGAGGTGAAAAGGCTTGGTAGTTTGAAGACTTGAAGGAGAAACAGGTTTAGATGCAACATTTTTAGACTTTCATTATGATGCAAGAAATCTGATGACCGTGTCTGGCACAGCTACTTTTACTCACAAAGTTGGCATTTGGTGCAGAGGGGTTTTTTTGTGATTTTCTTGTCTACTTTTTTATCTGAAAGATCTGTAGAACACTATTTTTTTTGAGTGACAGTGGTTGTATGCCCTGTTCAGAGGCATCTAGTTGAGATACATGTCAACAAGATGATTGCAAAACATATTTTTCATAAGGGACTATCATCTTCTCTTACAGGAGAGATCATTCAGTGAGCTTAAACAGTATCTAATGTTAGTTAGAAATTAAGGCCCAAACAGATAATAATGCAAAGGAAACAGATCCTTATTTTAAATTAATTTTTGAGATTATTTTCAGAACTAAACCTGGAAGTTACAGGGGAAAATCCCCTCTTAAATCGTGTGCACTATCTGTGTCTCAGTGTACTTGTCCTTCAACAGAGCTGAGAAAAAACCACAAGCATATGGGTACCAATTCTTGTCTCAGCAATTTCTATCATCTCATGCATTATCACTACTTCAGGCCTCACTGAAACATTTGTCTCAGCTAAGAATGAGTAAATCAAAACTTTTTCACTTGTTGTTTCTCTGTCATGTAGCAGAGCTAGTCCTTTGCCTCGGGGGTTTGAGGTTCATGGTACTGTTTTTCTACTCTCTATAAAGCAAACCATTTCTCTTTTTCTTCCAAATGTTTGGAAACAGCTTTGGAAGAGAAAAATAGTCAATGAGCCCAGCATGTCTCTGTTTTCACAGCATGGTTATTTGGGAAGGTCATCTAGCATTGGAAAGGAAAAGAAGATCTTTATATGTGTCCTCTGAACTCCAAAAATGAAAAATATGCATTATAAGCCCCCAGTAAGATTCCCATGCTTTAACACCCCACTATTTAATGAATTAATAACTGAAACTTGCCAAATTTATGGAATTTGGGGGATCAAAGAATTGAGCAAACTGGAACTCAATTATAAAAAAGCCATAACTTGGTATCTTCTTTCTACCTTTTGTTTGCCCATCCCCATTTCCTAAAATGGAGACTCAGAGTAATTAGATCCACAGCAGTGAGGGAAAGCAGTACAAAGGAGGAGAAGTATCAGTCTGGAAGAATCTGCTACCCCCTCTGTGTGCAAACCCAAACTGAGGTAGTTATTAATATAAAGAAAGCACAATTTTTAAGGCTTCCTTCTTCTGGACATTTCAGGAAGTGTATCTAAGACTCGGAGTTGCATCTTGAGGTTGAACTGATTCTGCTCACTCCAGCTCCCAGCTTCAATCCACAAATATATGGATAATGTATCTAACTTACTCATTCTCTTAAATTTTTCTATGGCTCTACCAATGAAAAGAAGGTCTTAAATTCCCTGGTGCACTGCACCTTTATGGAAGGTGGAACTGTGGAAGATGTCTGACTACTGACACTAAAGAAGTATTTGTCTATGCATGTTTTTTTCAGCACTGCCACATTCAGTCAACTTCTACTTCATAACAATAACTAATATGGATGTTTTCTTTCTTTCTCCCCTCTCCTAACTCCTTCTATCACTTTCTAACACCAGATTTTTATTCTTTTCAGGAATCATTACAGTACTTCTCCAATTTTGCAGGCAATTTTCTCTTTCAAAAGGAAAATGGTTTTGGTTTGAATCTGTTTTGCATAGGGTACTTCTACCTGCTTTAGAGATTGTCTTGGTATTTGAAGTTCTTATGGCAATAGTTAAGTCATTTGATTTCTTAGAGTGCATAAAACATTTCAGGATGATTGGAAATACATCATCTATGGATTTTCAACGTTTTGTTGGGTCCAGATTGTAACGTTGCTGAAGACTTCTTTTCGAGCTTTCTGATTTTAGGATAAAAATAACCAAATAAAAGCTTTCATCCTTACAAATCTTTTTGAAGACTTTTTTACAGTGACTGCTGTCTTGATTTCAGTCCAGTTCTTCTGAGAAAGATTCACATCTTACAGAATAATCACTCTCTGATTTCCCCAAATGAATACACATCAAGTAAATTAATACCTGCTGCTGCCAGGAACAACTTCTAATGAAGTGTAAAACAACTCAAAGTATCAGTATCTTCTTAGCAAACACCTAGTTTTAGTTCTGTACAGCTGTCATGGGAATCTTTGCTTCTGTTTTTCAATTCTGCAGTCTGGTTTTTTGGGCTTAAAGGTCAACAAAGTCTATGAAATGTTGCAAAGTTTTGTATCATTAGCTCATACTTTTTCTTGCTCTGTTGAAGTTAGCTTTCATTTCAGAAACTTTTTACTGAAAATCATGGCTGATACTTGAACTTGACCTTCTTTTTTTTCTTTTTTTTCTTTCTGCTGTGTATTGACTTGGGTTTGTGTTTCATCCTTTTTTATGTCTTTTCAGAGCTTTTATTTTCTCAGTCATTCTCAACTGTATCCTGGCTGCTGTTTGGGAATGAAAAATTCCCTGTTCATCTATTTCACTTACACCTTATTTTCACCTACTGTTTCTTTCTTATTTTTACCTTTCTCAAGGATTAGGATCTAATTAGTTTTTATGCAGTTCCCCAAAGCCAGCTTGAAGGAATGCCTATACAGAAGCATCTGTCATCAATATTAGAGTTCTTTATTCACAATAGCTTCAAATCTGTTTAGTTTTCCAGCACCTCCTCATCCTTTCGAGGAGCTGTTGGATCTCTTCTTTTGCATTAAATATAATTCAGTGGTTGGTTTGTTTTTTTTTCTTTGTAGGCAGTTCTGCAATGACAGTGTCCAACTCTCCAATCTCATTGACAACTTTACTGTAATAATGATGAGGAGAAACAGAACATTTTATATATACTAAAACAACTTGAGGCAAAAAGGGGTTTGTGTGTAGACATTTCCGCATGCAATGTACTCTACTATATGAAAGCAGTAATTACTCTATCTGTAGCTCTGATAGCTTCATGGGTGCTATAAAATTATGTTATTGATATAACATAGTTAACTAAATAATTGCTTTGTTTAATCCTGCTCATATGCAGTCATGATGTCTACCCTCAAGAGAAATTGACTGTAGAGCCTAATGCCTTGCTTTTCTTTTACGAGCAGCATATCGCTAGGAATCCAAAAGATATTGTTGTTATTTCTATTTATGCATACCTTCCTTGAGGAGACAAGGAGATTCAAGAAGTGAGGCACTGATCTGCCTTTAACAGACAGTTCCTGGTCTTAGTGTGCCACCAAGGACAAGGTTTGGGTTCCTCGCCACAGTCCTGTACCCAAGATAACATCACTTAGGAGAAGCAAACCAGAGAAGATTTGTTGTGTCTCTCCTTCTGTAACCAGCCGCCAAGCAGGCTCAGAGCAACAAGCAAAAGGTCTTGCAGAACTGAGGAAGTTGCAATGCTTTCACACACAGCTTTCTTCCTTGCTTCACCTGAGATGGGATTATTTTTGTATCAATTTATCCTCCCACAGACATCACCCCCAAGATGGGACTGTGCATGTTCATCCATGTTCACCAAACTTTATGCTGCATCTTGTGAATATTTCTTGTTATGTAGTCCAAAGAGGAATCAGTTTTGATGTAAATACTTTACTTGCTGTGTATTAAAAAGACCAGTGTTTCTTGGAGCCTTGGAACAGCAGTGCAGGAGGACTGTCAGGGAATAGGCTCTACAGTTCCAAAAAAGATCAGGAACGTCTGTGTGTGATCTTATCTGTGATGGCACATGTGAAATTAGTTTTGGTATATAAAACTATTTGAAAAGAATCCTTTCTGCTTTCTTGGCAGAAACTGTATTATGAGTGCCAAACTTAATAGACTCTCTATTTACTCTTACCTGTGTATAAACAGAGCTGGCCTCTGTTAAGAGATCAAGGAAATTGTGGAGGGTGGATTCTGGCTGGTTGTGAAACCTCCACCTAACTGCTCTCTCACTCCCTGTCCTCAACAGGACAGGGAAAGAAAATAAGATGGAAAAGTTCATGAATCAAGCTAAAATCACAATAATCACTTGCTTGTCAAAGGAGAAAACAGACTTGACTTGGAAAAAATTAATTTAATTTATTGCTAGTTAAAATAGAGTAGAATGGGGAGGAACAAAGACAAAAACTAAAGCCCCTTTCCCCAAAAATCCTCATTTTTCCTCGACCAATGATATATGTGTGAAAACTAAACAATGGTTTGTTGAGTCTTTTGATAGAGTGACTTACATACCTGGCAGTCTTAAATTTAATAGAAGTGAAAGAAAAAGGAAGAAGCCAAAGCAAGCCATGTATTGTGCAAAGCAATGTGTCTTCTCTTATTGTTTTTTCCTCTTGTTCTCACCCTTCCTTCTTTGCTCATCACTGCATAGGCAGCATATACTCCAAACAGACCTAGTTTTTTCCATCAAAATATTTTGACATGTTCAGACAGGTGAATCTATGTCAGAAACAACATTTGAAACAGCCTAGAATGTCCCAAACTGTCACATGCACTCCCTCAGGACAGATGTAGAGGATGTGTGTAGGTCTAAGCACTGCTTGCAAAATCATCTCCCTCATGAAATAGTTAAAATATTTAAAATATAATGTGGGCAAAGTATAGAAGCCAGAGAAGAGTGTGCATGCTTTTAAGAGTGTTGGAGCATACTGTTCTGGGAAGGAGGAGCCTATGAAGCTATGAATGAGTCCACAGTGTTTTAATATTTGAGTTGTATGAGGATTTTTGTATACCATTCTCAGTCTTGATTTGGAGTCTGACCTGTAGAACAGAGGCCAGTTTTGCTACAGTGCAGTATTCAGCCAAAG
>PYHW01009147.1:2093504-2107103 GCA_013186435.1 Turdus rufiventris | reverse complement strand
CTAGGACCTGAAGGTCAGGTTAGAAAAGATGATGGATGAAAAATCTCCATCTGTCCAATCAGTTTCCTATGATTTGCATTTGCTGTCAGGTGCTGGACATTAATAACTTCAGTACTAAGTTGCATAGATGCACTTGATACATGTTGCAGAAAGGGAGGGGATGTCAAGAATAGTAATCAATTTCTATATAGGCTTACAAAAGGATGAGTGTGGTGGCTGAGGAGCCTTACTGAACATTCATTGTGGGCATAACTGTGTTAGTTGGTCCAAAGATGAGATAAGGCTTTACAGATCAGAAGCAAGATGTTTCACATCTGAAACCCCACTGCAGTAATGCTAAGGTGCTTCCTGGACAGGGCAGTGTAGGTGAGGTTACTGAAATCCTGTCTTTAGTGACATTGGAACTTGGTGAGTCATGCTATCAGTATCTGAAATTTATTCAGTGAAGACTTTGTAAATCCTTGGCAAATTAGCCTTCAAATTGAACAAGTAAGGAGAGAGGGTCAGAAAGAGATGGAGTAAAGAATAGAAAATGCAAAAAAGGTGGCAAGAATGAGAGAAGGGGGAAATTACTGTAATAGAAAGAATAGTGAGATTTAAAAAAAATGAAGGAAGGATTCATTAAGAAAAGAGAATCTTTGCTTATAATGGCAAAAAGAAAATAGAGGAGAACATTAAAAGATACCTATAACTTTATCCTGTTAAGGCTTTTTACAATTATTTTTAACCGTTGGAGGTCTGTGTTAGCACACCTATAAACTGAGGTATCTAGCTCTTCTTACAACAAAAAAACATTCACAGATTTTAATTGATTTTTGTCTTGCAGATCCACCAAGACTCATCCTGGCCCAGTTGTACATTTAAGCGACAGCCCAAGAGATGAGGGAAAAGTGAGTACAACCAATGGTATAAAATTTTGCAGCATTTCATGGCATTTTTTTGCCTTACTACTCTTTCCTTTTGCTTACTAATTATATCATCTGCTTCTTTTCTATGTTTGCATGTCAATCACTATTTTACTATTCTTATGAAAAAAATTGTATTTGTGCAAATTTAATGAGTAAACATTTTGTGATGCAGACAACATACTGTACTTTGAAATTAACTTTCTAAAATGATCCCATTTAAAAAAGCTGGACTTTGTATGAGTAAGATTTGGCTAAAAACTGTATCATTCAGTACTTGGATAAACCTGGTCTTATAACCACTACAGTAAGTTTTTATAAGATAGCAGATCTTCCTTATATAAGAATTATCATGATAATAACCCAGGTTTGGAACTTGATGCTATTTGCCCTTCTCATCTCTGTTTACTGTCCACAAGTGGAAGCCAAACATATAGTCAGAGCATTAGGGCTGTGATTGATAACCACCAGGAGGCACAATCAGAGTTAGCTTTATTTGTATGGCAGCTTTCCAAAGATGGTTGACAGAATTCTGGTTCTATTACAGCTTTTTTTTTTTTTTTTTTTTTTAATGTGTTGCTGTTGGAGCATTTTGCCTGTGTGGAAAGGGTATTTAACTGTCTCGTTGGTTTTGATCATTTTTAATAATTGCATTTCAGTGTGTATTTAGAAAGCATCTTTCAAATGGAATATCTCTTAGACAGTGTGCCTCACATAATAACAGCTAATAGTTGTTAAAAACTAGAAGCAGTTTGTATTTCCAATACTTATATGGGGGATATTATGCAGAAATTATGGGTACCTAGAAAAATCACAGATGACTACATCTGGTTTTCATTTGCATTGCTCGTTCTTGGACTTCCCCCCCCATATTGTGAGGTGAACTACGTGTAAGTGGTGCAGTTGTGAACCAACCCTCAACAACTTCAATGGCATCTCTAAGCCTTTCTGTAAGAATCACAATAGGTCTAGCAATTTAGAATACTATCAAATAAAGTAATTAAACATTATGAAGTGTAGTGTTGTAGCCTCAAACAAGAAACCATTAAGAAATGCAGTTTAGTTATCTATGGCAAAATACCTGGTGAGAATAAAGGTTTATTGATGAGGCATCATTCTTGTTTGCTGGCCACAACAGCAGTTCCTGATGAGCTACCTAAGACAGACAGTGTAGGAAAAAAGGGTACTAAAAGAAAAAAATGGTCTTGTCAGTGAAGATTTTTTATAGGAATGCCATGCACTGTGTCCAAACAGAAACCTAAATATATTTTTCAGCAGAAAGAAAGGAGATGAAAAGGACCCAGGCAAGGGAGTTTAAAGAGAACTGGCTTGGGAATGCAAGTGCTTGTTGCTCAGAGGGCACATGGGAGACATCTGGGCACTGATGAAGAACATTCGAAGAACAACAGCAAATTCAGACAGATGCCTATGAAAAGAAAAACACTGAAAATTTATGGGGAGATGTAGTAGAACATTTAAGGTATATAAAAACACCCCAATACAGCTCTTTATATCATTGATGGGTTGAGAGTGGTGTAAAGATTGAATTGGTGCTAACAAAATACTTGCAGTTTTGCAGAATGTAGAATTTATAGTGTTTATAGGAAGATTTCAATAAAAGGTACACACAGATGTAAGAGAAGATCCAAGCATTAAATCAAAATACATAATTCTAAATAAAAAATCAATAGTGTAGAAATAAATTTAACTATGTTTTTCAACTAAGTCTCATTAAACTTCAGTTGAAAGAATGCAGCATAAAGAATCGTTATTCAAATTGAGGAAAAAGTGGGGGGAAAAACAGGTCCTGGGACTTTTACTGTTCAACATGATCATAAAGAGCCTAGAAAATGGAGTAAGTTGTGATGTGGCCTGGTTTGCTGGACTTTAGGAGGCTGAGAAACTCAGCAGTAAAATGGCAGGCTAAATACTATCTTTTTAAGTATATTCAGCATAAATTATAAGAAGTGATATATGTAGGGCAAAGTATTTCTGACTTGACATATAAAACAATGGGTGTGAGCTGATGATTACTGTTATGTATCAAGAGCTCTGAGTGATAATTGATAGTTAAATGGAAATGTCAGCTCAATGCTCAGTAGTGAACAATAAAGAATATAAAAATCACGCATTATGCAGAGAAAAATAGAGAAGAAAACAAAGTTATTAAAGAAATGCATTCTTGACCTGCCTGCTGAATACTGAGTATAGTACTTGTCTTTCTATGTCTAAAATGAACATGATGCTAAAAGAAATTCAGAGAAGGGACAGGGTTTTCTATATTAGAGACAACTTAGTGAGACAGGAAAGTTCACTATGGAAAAAACCTGATTGTGATTCCAAGTTTGAAAATCACAATTGATATTAAGACTATGGAAACAGCTCATACTCTCTTTCAATACCAAATGAATCTCACAGGTAGATTCCAAATAAATCAATTAAGTACAGTAATTTCACGATTATAAACCGCACCTGATTATAAGCCGCACCTCCAGCTGTCGGCAATGTTTAGGTCTTCGTCCATATATAAGCCACACCGGATTATAAACCGCACTTTCATTCACAGTGAGGACCTGTGTGCAACAAAGTAATGAATTAGTAACAGTCACGTGATCACGGGGTTTACTGGCAGGTGCTCAATTTGCAAACAGATTGGAGTAGCCTTTAAATGCAGCCTAAAAACTAAAAAAAATACAAAGAAAAATCACTCACTTTTATTAAACCTTCAGGCTCCGCTCTTGCCCGGGGAGGGGAGGGCGTGGCCCGGGGGGCAAGGGCAGCAGGGCCAGTTGGGCTGGGGACCTGCTGCCCCGGGCTGTTAGAGGCGGCAGGTACCGCAGGTGGGAAAGTTTCCTGGTGAGCAGTGGAGCCCTGCTGAGCACCGCATTGGCCCGCCCCAGCGCCAGGGTGGCCCTGGTGCCAGGCAGGCCCCGCTGCTCGCCGACCAGGCTGGTGCCCTGCCCCACGCGCTGCGCAGCAGTAGACAGGAGCATGGAGCCCGGGCCCTCTGGTTTCAGGGGCTGCAAGCTCGGAGGGGCCCTGCGGGTAGAGGTGCTGCTGCCCCACGCGCTGCGCAGCAGCAGCCAGGAGCGCGGAGTCCGGGCCCGCCAGTGGCCACGGCCGTGCCATGTGCGTGGGGTGAGTGCAGCACCACTCCAGGGGCTACGAGCCTGGTGGAGCCACAGCGGGCAGAGCCACGGGGCCTCAGCATACCCGCAGCACCACTCGGCTCTGGGAGCAGGCCGGACAGGGACGGGGCAGGTGGTATGAGGGATGGCAGGGTCAGCAGGGCTCTGCTGCTGCCAGGGCTCTGCGGGTCTCGCACTCGCACCTATGGGTTGGCAAAATTCATAAATTTGTTCATATATTGGTCACTCCTGAGTGTAAGCTGCATTTCTGGGTTCAGACCAAAATTTTAGTCAAAAGGTTGCAGCTAATATTCGTGAAATTACTGTACTTCTTCAAATGTGCAATGGGTAGACCCTATAAAACTTTTTCCAAATGCTATTGTGTGTGCTGAAAATGTGCTGATCAGAAGGAAGACTAGAAAAGTTAACACAAAAGAAATCAATGTGAGGGTAACTGAACAGGTTTGCTGAATTTTCCTAAAAGATTCTTAAAGATGAGGTTAAACACAGCCATGTATATTTGAAGAGATGGCTATACTTGAATTAGAAAATTACTTAGCCTGAGAGAATATGTGAGAGGGTTTCAAGTACTTCTTCCCATATTATTTGGTATTTGTTCTTGGCCATTTCAGTGGAAGATACTGTCATAGGTAGACTTTAATTTAGCTGAGTTGTTCTTAGACAAAAGAGCTATTTGATGATCGTTCTCCATGCTTTGCTTATCTCCACAACTCCAAGTTAACCAAAGACCACCAAAATGTATTGGTGGCAGAAGTCAGACTCCACACATCACATCATGAGAGGCAGCAGATGAAAGTGTTATTTGCATATGTTTCAGGAACTAAAAAGTAGGTATAAATCAGTCATAATTATACAATATCAAGGGTACTATCTACAAGTACTTTGCAAGAGTCCAGTGGTGTAGCCTTCTTCAGCTGTTTACTGACCTGGGACTGTTTTACTGAAGTAAATAATTATTTCTCCTATGAACACTGAGTAGTTGAGAGTTCTAAAACATATCATACCTTTCAAAATCTAGGACAATCATAAGAGCTCTTTTTGAAAGCCAGGGAGGTTTGTGCACTGGCAGTATCTTCATCTTTTTAATTAAGATCCTTTGAATTCCTAGAAGTTCCAGCTGATTTCATTGGCTGGTGATTGGGTTCCCTGTGCCAAGAGAGTGAATGCAATTCCAGAAGACTTCTGCCATTCAAAACTTTTCCAGAGTGGCCTCCAGGCAAACTATCTAGGCAGGCTTTGGAGACAAGTCTCTTTTATGAATCTAACAAGCTGTGGCTGGAAGACAGACATCAAGGAGAATTTAGGCATTTAATGTGTCACTGAAGAACAATTCGGGGACCTAGTGATTAAGTTCATGAAATATAACTGTGTCTGCCAAACCAATTTATAAGTGTACATTAGGGACAGACTGGAGTGCACAAACATTTATAAGTGGCAAACAGGATTTTTCTTGCTGACGAAAGAAAATACATTAACTGCAGTGGTCTGCAGTTTCCCAGCAAACGGAGAAAGCTTAATAGGAAAAGGTTTAATGTTATTTACAATTAGCTGGTGGGCTAAACTCCTGGAGTCAGAGTTCTGAGATCTAATAATACCTTAAAAAACAAGCCTGTTTGGCAGGCTTGTTTGTTTGGGATTTTTTTCTCCAGCTATTTTTTGTTACCAGGACAAGAAAGGGGCTAGCTGGCATGCACTAGAATGTATTTAGTTGACTGTAAAAAAGAAATTTCCTCCTATCATGAAAAGTATTTGATGAAGAAAGATTTAAGTCAAAATGGGAAACTACTCCACTAGACAAGGAAGATCCTGGCAGGACTTGTCTCGCCAAATTCTGTCCTGTGTTCTGCTTTTTTTGTAACCTAATTAAGCATGAGTAATTAAATGAGGTGCCACGAAGGGCAAGATAAATCTTTGGAGTTTTTTCTGTCCTTGACTCTTTTTACATGTACTGTTTTTCTTTGTCTGAATTTTCCTTTCTAACTGCATTTATGAATGTTTTGCTTTTTACCTCTATTACAGAACTAGAGCTTGTCTTATAGACCTCCCATGTGGTCACTGTGACTGAGAAGAGTGAGAATGTTTGAGTTTCCTATGGTTCAGACAGGTCACGATCATAAATATCCTGGAAATGAGACTAATCCCATTCACCCAAGCTGGAACTGTGACTTTAGTGCTGTACCAGAGTGCTAGTACTAAAACAGTATGACCGCTGTCTGAACAAAATGAGAGATTCCTGGCTATGCAGAAAATCTCTTTGCCTTTCAGTTTCTTCCTTGAAACCACACTTTGTAACTTGCAATCCAATAATGCAGCTGTGCATTAAGCATTTCAGCAATAGTTCAGGTGAAATGTGGCCTCTGATAAAAGGTATTTAACCTTTTAGTAATTATCTGGATCATATCTGCGAAATAGAGAGACAAAAGTCAAAAGACAAGCCTGCTTCCACAGGGAGAAAGGTTTATTATGAAACAGAGCCACATACTAAATTCTTTTTACTTTTCTGAATATATTTGTACAAAATCTGAGGTGGAAAGAATATTAGTAGATACAAACTGAATGTGATTGGTTTGGTACCCAGCTGTAATGCACAGGTGCAAGTGTGTGTTATGATGACAGTAAGGAGGGCACTCAGACTCCATAACTTATTAAAATACTATTTACTAGAGTGAATACAAAAAGGAGGGTGGGAACCCCAAGCTGTGTAGCATTGGATGAACCTCCAATAATTGCTTGGAATGTCCTCTGTGAAGAGGCTTGCCAGCATTTTGGTCTTTGTAGATCCCGAAAGTTTTTGTTTGTTTCTTTCTTTCTTTTAAAAAAGCTCCATCCATTTCTACTGTCGAGCAAAAGGATGTTCACATGAGACATACTGCATTAGATTAAGATAAAGGTAAAAAGGTGCTACCCTCGTCTTTACCAAGTGGGAGAGGCCTACAGGATCCTTTAGAATTAGAAGTTAATTTACCCGTGGCCAAGGAATATGTGCGGCATAGTGCAGGCCTGAAAGGCAAGTGCTGTGTGCAGCACAGCACAGCACAAGCCTGCACCTTCTCAAGTGAACTGCTATGAGCATACAAATGAGCATACAAATGGCTTCCATTTGGGATTGCTGTGCCAACAGCGCAAGCAGCTGCAGTAAGACCCTGCTTTGTTCACTCTCTCAATGGCAACCTGTTATCCCAGAATACCATATGGCATCCTGACACAAGTGCTATACAGTTAGCTGCATGCTTTTTGACTCTGCCACAAAATCCCATATGGAGCCATCCAGAGAAAAAATCCTAAATATTGTGGATTTTTTCCAGGACCGTTTGCAATTTTTTTCAGGAGAATAATTCCTCAGGAACATAATAATTTATTGTTCATATTCAAGTATTAAATATATTAACTGTAAATAATTTCCAGATTAGCTAGAAGATTCCACATAAGAAATATTCTCCTGGCTATAAAAGAATCACATCCTGTAGAATTGAGAGTATTCCCAGGCACTATTGATGTATCAGTTATACTTAACTGGGAAAGAAAGAGATGTTTTGTTTGGCAGCGTAGTCAAATTCCACTTTCAGGATTCATGCAAGCTAAAGTGAGTGATAGCAAAGATGCTGTTAAGGTTTCTCCAGCTAAGAGATTATCTTGTCATTGTTCTGCACAAATTCTTTATATAGAAACTGTAAATTCTTGCCTGCATTCTGTATATATCTGCTTACAGATAATGAATAGCTGCAATTATCATTGCCAATTGTATAAAATATTCTATCGCAGAAATGTGAGAATCTGTCAGTTTAGCCATTTCCAGTCATCATGTCCAGAACAGATTCTTAAGAAGACAGATTCTACGGGAAACTTTCTAGGACACCTAAGTAAGCTAGATATCATATTGTCCATAAGATCTGAAATTAATTGTGTTCAAATGAATAGTAACTCTACAGTACCAGATCAATATTTCACTTCTTTTTAGTGGAGACAAGGAGAAATTATTATGTTCATTGCTATTTTTCTCCTGAGCATTGTCTTTCTTCTCTTTCATCTTTTCAGAAATCTTTGCTGGTATTTCTCTGGTGTGCATGACGAGATGACATCTCAGTTCTAGAAGTAAAAATTGACATATCAATTAATTAATTTTTAGTTATTACGAAAGCAAGCAAAATAGTCTCTGCAGGAGGAGTTCTTCAGAATGTTTTAAAGAAATATCAAGCATAAATAAAAAGAATATAAGTAGCTGAATGAGAGTTTAATCTGGTGACTCTCTTGCTTTGAAGTTATTTTAGGTGTCAGAGATTTTTTTTCTCCTTCAAGGGTAAGAACTGGTAGGGGCATGTTTCAGTCCTTGGTTTTCTGCAGATATGTGATTGAGAAGACTGTCTAGGTGCATAATCACGCAGGAGGAAAAAAGGTGTATAAAGCCCTTTTTTTTTCCTATGTCATGTCTAAAATTGTCAGCAATGTGAAGTAATTTATACTGAAAGATGCAGTAAATTCACTGTTATAAGCCACACCATTTTGACTAAAATTTTGGTCCCAACCCGGAAGTGTGGCTTCCACTTAGGAGCGGCCAATATATGAACAAAGTTCAGAAATTTCCCAACCTGGAAGTACGAGCCGTGGGCTGAGCTGAGCTTGCGAATTGAGCACCTGCCAGTAAAACCCGCGATTGCGCGATTGTTACAAATTGGTTACTTCACTGCGAACGAAAGTGCAGTTTACAATCCCATGTGGCTTATATATGGACAAAGAACAAAACGTTGCCAACACCTGGATGTGCGGCTTACAATCAGGTGTAGCTTATACTCATTAAATTACTGTAATTTGAAAGCAAGGTATTATGTGTAGGGCAAGTTACAATCTTGCACATCTCTTTATAATTTCTTTTTATATCACTCAATATTTATATTTACCTTTTGAATTAGAAAATGTAATTGTGGTTTTTTTCCTTCCTCCAGCTGTTGATAGGCTATGAAAATGGGACTATCGTTTTCTGGGACTTACGATCTAAAAGAGCTGATCTGAGAGCTTATTATGATGAGGTAAGCAATTTCCATTAATTCAGCAAAGCTATTGTTCAGCAGTCTGCCATATGTCTTACCAAGCAGACGGATGTTTATCTAAAGGCATTGCTGGTTCTGGAAATAATGTTTGTGCTATGCTTTTGGGCAAATTAATGACAATAGAAATTAACAACTAAAATCTCTAGTTCTGATTCCATAGTTTATGCTTTCATGAGTGTACTGTGATACATAATGTCCTCCCCTTGATCCTGACAAGTTCATCAACTTCTTTGTGGGAATCCTCAGTTGAACAGAGTCTAGCAATGAGCTGACCTGAGATATAACTACAATAGGAATTATATAATAAACTTTACTGGGTATTTCTAGAACATTCATTATATTGGATGATGAATTACCTTGTGCAGCTGTTGATATTGCCTAGTACTTAAGATCTGATCAAACAGTTTTCAAAATTATATTGTCATAGTTATCACACAGTAGTCTCTTGTCATTTGTAAGCAGCTTGTGTTAACCACAGATGCAGCTCTTGTATCAATAATCAAGCTGCTTGAAAAAGAGATATACAGTAATTTCACGACTATAAGGCGCACCCTTTTGACTAAAATTTTCTCCCGAACCCGGAAGTGCGCCTTATAGTCAGGTGCACCTTATCTGTTGGACAAAGTTCGGAAAATTGCAAACCCAGAAGTGCGAGCCCACAACAGTCCCGAGCCAAGCAGAGCCCGCCCGCGGTGGCATCGGGGCAGCGCCGGCGCGGGGGGAAAGCTGGCAGTGGCGGCGCAGCCTGGGCTGGGGGGGGAAAGCCGGAGGCATCGGGGCAGCGGTGGTGCGGCGCGAGCCCGCCAGCATCGGAGCAGTAGCAGTGCGGGGGAAAAGCCTGGTGGGGTGCGGGGCTCCCAGCACGGCACGGGGCACCTGGAGCACCGGGGCAGTGCAGGGAGGGAGGGAGCGGGCTGCAGCAGAAGCTGGGAGACCCAGGCGCTCTGAACCGCCGCGAGCCGTGGGCGCTCCGAGCCGCCACGAGCTGCCGCAAACCGAGGGCGCTCTGAGCCACTGCAAGCTGAGGGTGCTCTGAGCCACCGTGAGCCGAGGGCACTCTGAACTGCTGCAAGCCGCTGCAAGCCCCAGGTGCTACGAGCCGCCGAGAGCCGCAGTAAGCCACAGGCGCTCTGAGCCGCTGCGAGCCGCTGTGAGCCGCGGGCACTCTGAGCTGCTGCGAGCCGAGTGTGCTCCGAGCCGCCGTGAGCTGCAGGCGCTCTGAGCCGCCGCGAGCCACTGCGAGCCGCCGTGAGCTTCGGGTGCTCCAAGCCGCTGCGAGCCACCGCGAGCTGTGGGCACTCTGAGCCGCTGTGAGCTGAGGGTGCACCGAGCAGCCATGAGGCGAGGGCGCTCTGAGCTGCCGCAAGCCACCATGAGCCGCTGCGAGCCATGCCCCCCCCAGCCACCACAGCCCCGGCACCGCAGGAGCCCCTGACCTGCAAGGGGGAAGCAGTGTCACGACACCGCTGAGCCACAAGGGGGAACGGCACGGTGGCAGCGCTGAGCCACGGGGGACAGGGTGCACAGCGGGAGCGCCAAGCCAAGCAAGGGCCAGGCAGCAGGGTGGAGCCGCGAGGGGGAACAGCATGGCGGCATAACGGAGCCACGATGGGGAACGGCAAGGCAGGAGCGCCGAGCCGAGTGAGGGAACAGCACGACGGCTCCTCGGAGCTGCGAGGGGGAAGAGCACAGCGGCAACACAGAACCGCGAGGGGGAAGAGCACAGTGACTGGAGCAGCGCTAGCAGAGAGGCAGGGGGCTGGAACAGCGCTGGCAGAGAGGCGGGGGGCTGGAGCAGCACTAGCAGAGAGGCAGGGGGCTGGAACAGTGCTGGCAGAGAGATGGGGGGTGGCCCCAAGCGCTGGGAACAGCGCGGGCAAGGAGGTGTTACTACTTCGTTACTTTGTTGCACATGGCACGGATCCTCTCTGCAAAAAAAAGTGCGCCCTATGGACTGGTGTGCCTTATCTGATCTACAATGTTGCGAATTTTGTCGACTCGCGGGGAGTGCGCCTTATAGTCCAGTGCGCCTTATGGTCGTGAAATTACTGTACTCCTAGCCCTAGGAAAGCATATCCTTTGTTCTGTCAGTCCTCTAGATTTCACCATGGATGAATATGAATGCAACTACAACTGAAGGTAAAAAAGGACATTTTCTTAAAGAGATCCTGGCAGTAACTCGTTTCCTGTAGTTCTTTTTCCTTCTTTATCTAGTCACCTTGCTATGTATAAGGAGTGCATACAAATTTATTTCCCCTCTAAAAAGCAATCTGAATACATATGAATCCTGCAGTCTTTCAGACCTGCGATCAGGGACACATTAAAACTACACTGAACTTCAAGGTTAAGTTTCTGAGCATCAACACAGCAAATGTTTCAAAGGACAGAGTTTGAACAGGCCAACGCTTAAGCCTCAAGACAGAGCCACTAAATTGTCTGTCAGTGACAGTCTGCTTGTGCAAACACTTGTGAAATAGCATTTGTACTTGTCCTATTACTTAAGGCTGAACAACTTTTTCCTTTTACAGGTCTCCTCAGGAAGGGTGGGGGTGGGAATATCTGTTCACCCACTGTTATCTCTTGTACTCAGACTGAGACTACATGAAGCAGGATCTTCTTAATTCTGGTTCCCCTTTTTTTTTTTTTTTCTTTTTTTTTTTTTATCTTTCATTTCGGGACAGAATGGGTGGGTGTTGAAAATTTCTCATACAATTTAGAATTTAGTTGTTCCACATTTTTCAATACTGTTCTCAGGAACTTCTTTTTACCTTTTAATCAGTCCTGTGCTTTATGGTTATTTGCCGTGTAATTACTCCACTTTGTGCAATTCGTGCTAGCTTCTAGTTTGGCCTGTGCTGCTTGGTATTTAGTAGGAACCCAAATTATCATACCTAAATCTCATTTTATGGATTGGCCACCAAAGATCACAATCCACAAATCATTGTTGCTGCTGTCATTCACCATGCTGTCTGGACTAACGGAAGGCTACTGTGCCCCACGATGTCTGACCAATCTCTCAGTATTGTTCTGACACTGAGTCAGAACAGTTCCAGTTGCAGGATATCTGTGGAGTCTCAGATAAATTCCTGTAAGTGTTCTGTATCTTCATTAAATTTCAAAGTGCCTCTTTGCATGAGTTCTGAATTAAATTAATTCACCCTCACTTTTCATACTATCATTAGGATTTTCATCTTCTCAATGGTGATGTGCATGAGCTATTGAGGCCCTTCCAATCAATGTTCCTACAAAATGGCTTCTACAAAAGGCATTCCTTCCAAGCTCTTTTATAATTTCCTTCAAAAGTTTATTTCCATCAAATGGTATAAATAGACAGCACATAAACACGACAGATTTTTCAAATGGTTCTCAAGTTGTTATTGATAGTTGGCAAACCCAAAATCGAGCCATCTTCATGTGCAGATTTTGGAAGTTTGTGTCAGCCCCCATTCAGAGCTATCTGAAACAGTCATCATTTTTCATTGGAACACATCCCCAGAATGAAGATGCAAAGTTCTCAGAGGCATTTGCCAAATGACAACTCCCTACTTTTGTCTAGCACTGTGCCACTATGGAAGTATTAAATTGGATGTGGCCCTTGCTGTAATGGTCCTGTACTATGAACACAAAGGATTTTTAGCATTCAAACAGTAAGATGAGACAAGCGTTGTTCTTGTGCAAAATATGGTTAAAAGTGGTATTAAAAGACCCTCATTGGAGAAGGTTTGTGATTGGGAAGGAACTGAAATGGTGGTAGGCATGCCTAATTTTAGTACTTGCTGAGTATGAGAGAAAATGGAATGTGTGTGCAACCACCGTGGGTATTGCAGAAGGAGAAACACACCCAATCCAGAGTGATATGCTTTATGTGCCTACACTGTGTGAATATTCATGAGTCACCTACCATGGTGAACTCCTGTTCTGAGCAAATAACTGCTCCTTTTGTGTGTGGATGCTAAAGAAGTGGATCAGAATGCTTAGACATAATCTAGCAGAGAGAAAATTCAGGACTTGTTCAAGACCATCTTTCAGAATTACAGTAATTTCATGACTATAAGGCGCACCCTTTTGACTAAAATTTTCCTCCAAATCCAGACGTGCGCCTCATAGTCCCGTGTGTCTTATCTGCTGGTCAAAGTTTGGAAAATTTGCCTACCCGGAAGTGAGAGCTGCAAGCCGTGGGGGGAGCCGGCAGGGCCGCGGCTGCCAGGTGGAGGTGGGGCGGAGCCCCGGCAGGCTTGCCCAGGCCCCGTGGAGGCGGGGAGGAGTCCTGGCAGGCTTGCCCCGGCCCTGGGGAGGGGAGTGGAGCCCCAGCAAGCTTGTCCCAGACCCATGGAGGCAGCACAGAGCGGCAGCAGGCATACCCCAGCCCTGAGGCGGTGGGGAGGAGTCCCAGCAGGCATGCCCCAGCTCCGTGGAGGCAGGGCAGAGCCCCAACAGGCTTGTCCTGGCCCCATGAAGGGGAGGAGGAGTCCCGGCAGGCTTGCCCTGGCCCCGGGGAGG
>PYHW01009147.1:2060636-2093468 GCA_013186435.1 Turdus rufiventris | reverse complement strand
GGAGGGGGCATGGAGGGGCGGTGGCCACAGCCCGGCCCCTGGGAGGCCGGGAGGAGCAGCAGTGGGCATGCCCTGGCCCTGTGGAGGCGGCACGGAGCAGTGGCAGGCATGCCCTGACCCCACTGGATACAGGCAGGCCCAGGGGCCCACAACGCCCCTCCTGCCGGGTCCAGGCGTGCCCAGGGGCCCGTGGCACCACCCCTCCTGGGTCCAGGCGGGCCTGGGGGCCCGTGGTGTCACCCCTGTTGGGTCTGGGCGGGCCCAGGGGCCCATGGCTGCCGGGTTGAGGCGGGGCCTCGGCCAGCAACCTTGCGGAAGTAGCTGGGGGCAGAGCCTCGCTGCAAAAAAAAAAAAGTGCGCCCTATAGACCAGTGCGCCTTATCTGATCTGTTGCAAATTTTGCCGACTCCCAGGGGGTGCGCCTTATAGTCCAGTGTGCCTTATGGTCGTGAAATTACTGTACTTGTGACTCACAGCTGAGACCTCCAAAAGCATTTGTTTTTCTTGCTCATTTTGTGGCAAAATCTAACAGGTCAGCTTGAGTTGCTGCTGTGCCAGCTGTCTGTGCCAGGATCATCCCACCTCAGCTCCGCTCCACAGGAGGTTTATGCTGGCAGGTGGTACTTGGTCATGTAGAGGCAGTTTAACTAGCAGCTTGGTACAGTTTGTAGCTAGTTACTAGCTCCTGCTCAGACACAGTCTGTGACTGTAACCATGTGAAATGTTCTTAGTGTGATAACACATCAAAACCAGATTCAAATTTGGCATGATAGAATCCATGAATGACCTCATGTTAGAATTAATTTGGATGAGGATAGACATGCCTTCAGTGTGAGTGAAGCAGTGCTCCCCACAGAACTTAGGTTATTCTACATCAGGGCAACAACTTTGGACTCTGCATGAACCATCTTTCTGTGTTGTCTTTTATTATTTCAGTTATAGTTTGGTTTCTTCTTTTTATTTAAGAGGAATTGTGTACCAACTCCCTCTCTGGAAGGTAGAAGTTTGAGTGATAGCCATTATGTCACCAAAAAATAAATACCTAGAGTTCCATTTTTTTCAGCTCCATTTTTTGCATCCTTTTTGGCACAATTATTTTAGTAGTGTGTTAATCAAGCATTCGTATACAAGGTGTGTCAGATTCCTGTTAAAACATCGGGATCACCTTAATGCAGACTCATTTGTGGCTCTGCTGTCCAGTCACAGGAGCTGAGTAAAGCTTTGCAAAAGGGTCATGACCCTTTGGTTGATTTGTTCTGATACCCTCTCCAGACCATGACCTGTAACCAACCATAACAATCATTATATTGATTAAAAGAGGAAAACCAACACAGGAGTTTTAAATAGTGAGCAGTAGCACTAAAGCAAAATTAATATGAACAGCTGCCATGCTGACTTATGAATACTCAGGCATGATATTAAGTCATTTGAATAAATCAGGCAAATGTCTATATGCAATTTTAAGTGCATGGCCTTAGCATTTCCTGAGTTGAAAAAAAACATGGACATTTATTAAGCTGCATTCAAAACCAGATCTCATTAACATTTACATAAAACTATATTGTACTCTTTGCTATTTAGCACTGAACATTTCTTGAAGGGATATGGATTCAAGGGAGAATTCTGTGAGTTTGTGCTTCTGTGGGGTGTGTTTGAGAAACTGTGGTATACAATGAATGTTTTGTCAGAACATGGCTTTTGTTACTTTTCAGCACATACCACGGAAATTGAAGGACTTATGCCATTATCCTTTCTGATAGTTTGATATAACTATGGATATTTTCAGTCAGTTCTGCTAATGATGCACAGAATACTAAGAACAGTGTACATAACATTCATCATGTAGTACTTGTAGCATGCACAAAGGAGTGCATATTCCTCTTCTCTGATGCACTCTCTGTTCCAAAGGTATCTTACATCATTGTTTTGATAATTTTCTATATCCATGAAACAGTCCTGGATTCTTTAGTGTTTTGGTTTTGATATTAAACATCCCGGATTTCTGTGGACTTGCTCTGCAACTTAAGTATGTGAAAGTACATGTGGAATTATCCAAGAACAGTGTATTACTTCCTCTGGGGAAGACTGTGTGTTTTGTATGTTACCTGTAAAGATTTTTACAAAGAGTTACATGTAAATTTATCAGGAGAGCTATCAGACATATTACAACTCCATTGTATGGCTCTTGTTCTTACACTTTTATTTTTCCTTCAATTTTAGCCTGATTCAATACTGGCTTTCTTATCTGTTTTACGTTAGCCTTTATGATGAAATGTGGATGACAGCCATCTGTTGCTAAAAAGTGATGGTAATGGATTTTAGACAAACAAGAATCATCCAACTGTTGATATACCATTAGAATAATGTAATCTGAAGTCATACACGAAAATATTTGTGTAAACTCTGTATTCCATTGCAGTCTCAAGGTTGTGGGTTTTTTTCATTTCTGTAGGCTATTCATTCTGTTGCTTGGCATCATGAAGGGAAACAGTTCATGTGTAGTCACTCTGATGGCAGCTTGACCCTATGGAATCTGAAAAGCCCTAACAGACCATTCCAGACCACAATTCCACACGGTATTTCTGATAGTTAAAACGTGTAATTAAGAAGCAATGCAGTGTTCTCAATGCTGTTTGCTAATATGTATGTTTATTTAAATTTTTCCTTGTAGTGCAGATATTGCTTCTTGTATAAATATTTTGATCTGCAAAGTAGCTGCAAGTTATTCTAAACTCAGTAACTTAGATCAAACTTTTTATTTTAATTGGTGTCATAAATACCTCTTTCTGATTAATATTATTCTAATGTCTTAGTCAATTCCTTTTAAGAGTCTACTGCTGGTCTCTGAGACCCTCAGGCTCTGGGATTTTCATATTCCTTTCTTTTATAAGTTTGTCCTTACGGTCTTTTATGTGCAATGTTCACAACAAATTAATGCACTTTGTACAAGGTACTGTGGCATTTGTCATGGGGATGGTACAAGGCTTCCCAAAGAACTGCAATGAAGAATTTAAAAGAGCCATAGTAAGAGATGGCAGTATCTTTTATGGGTAGGACTTCATATAAAATTGTTTCCTGAAAATTAAGTTAAAAAGTATTGACCCCCTTGTAATTGTATGCACTACTTTACTGAGAAACCTGACTGGGTGGAAAGGGGGGAAGAAAAGGAAGTCACAATCTAAGTAGCCCCAAAAGGATTTAGTATTTTCTTAATGTATTTCTACATTTTTACCATTTTTTCTCATAAAATTGTACTATGTCTGTCTCAACCAGTCAGACAATCAGATCAAACCCAAGCTTTGAGTAAACTCAGGACGTTGGGCACTTGTACACTTCCAGCAAAACATTGCACAATCTCTTTGGGCAATATCTTTTGATATTTAATGACTCGTGTAGCACAATTTTTTTTTGTTAATATATAACCAGAAGTTTCCATGTCACAACTTCCGTCGTTTATCCCCCATTATTCACTGTGTACCTCTGAGAAAAATCTGGATCCATCTACACTGTATCCTCCAGTCAGCCTGTTGTCAGTCAAGCATAGGCTTTCCAAAGCAACAAACCCAAAACGGCTATTTTTTTTAGTTTACAAGTGACTTTTCTCTCATTGGAAGAATGTATTGAGCCATAATTAACCAATAAATAATGAATTTCAGTTGTATGCTTCATTTAATTTTATCACACAACACGTTACACTCCAAAAGCATGTAATGTTTTGTCAACAACAGGAATGAAGTCAATTTATGAACAGCTTAGAAAAAAAATTAAGCTCTTTATGGTCATTACGTGTTCAGGAAAAAAACCCCATATAATTAGCCTGATTCTTTCATCATTAGTTAAATGCCATAGTCAGAAATCTGCAAGGTTTATAGATGTCTTTGGAGTGTGTTGTATGGTCCTTTAGATGTATGTGGCAGTAAAAACACAAAGACATAATAAATGTAATTAATTTAGGCAGATGTGTATTTTATGGAAATAGGAGCTAATGCATTCTAATCTTTTGTAGCTTTTAAGTTCCTTGCTGTTGTTTAAATGTATATATTGTAATTTGATCATTCAGTTTCATGTTTTAAAGGTTTTCATATTCTTTCTTTCCTTAGGAAAAGTTCAAAGAGATGGAAAAAAACCTGAATCTTGTAAACCAATTCTTAAAGTAGAGTACAAGACCTGTAAAAACAGGTTTGTCTTTAATTCTGTAATTAATGTTACATTCCTGACTTTAAGTCCTTTTAGAAACTTTTCCTTCTTTCTTTTTACAAAGACATTTATTATTATTTGCAGATACTAAACCTATAATGTAAACTTGTATGTACTACGTAGACTTACACTTATGTTGGTTTTTTTAATACAGTGAACCATTTGTGATATTTTCTGGTGGACTGTCATATGATAAGCCTTGTCGAAGACCAAGTTTAACAATCATGCATGGGAAAGCAATTACAGTTCTTGAAATGGATCATCCTATAGTTGATTTTTTAACTCTTTGCGAAACCCCATATCCAAATGGTGAGTTTATTGGGGAAAAATACAGTTATGGAACATACAAATTAATTGATCTTTTCTCATACATTAATCATGTCCCAGGGATTTCCATCCTCATATCTGTCTTCATCTCAAGAAAACTACATAACTGAAGGTACCTGGAACTTTTTTGCATTCTCAATGTAGGAAGCAAGTAGTAAGTGGACAATAAAGCATGCATACATCTCCTTATAGGATTAAAAATCATGGGCTACTGTGAGAAAACATTGCTATTAATCAAAGATAGGTGCTCGTATTTCTGAAATTTTGCATCATTTACAGCTCACTAAATTATGAAAATTAAACTGTCACTTATCTGCAAAAAGTTCTTACACTTCAGCATGAAATGAACTGTTAAAAAGTTTTATGTTTGCTGCATACTGTGAGGCTGCCAAATTCTGAAATAAGTTGTCAGAAAGTCCCAGAAAATAAATTAAGAAAAGCTGTAAGCCACAAAGGAACTAACTTTAGCATTTTAAGACTCAAGTAGAAAAGGTAAAATAAATCTTTTATACATAGCTAAATCAAATACATATTAAAATCACTTAGTAAAGATAAAGTGTACATGTGCTTCAATGTCATGCAAAAATTTAATTTTCCATAGTCATAGTTGCTTTGGGCCTTCATTTAACTGTGCCAAATACTTCCCAGTACTTAGGTTTTGTAGCATCTTCCCCTGCTCACAGACCAATATTTAAACATTTTGGTTTAAGTTGTATTATTCATAGCCTAATATTAAAACAGCCAACAACAAATAATGTGCTCACCCATCTGAACAATTTATTCTGAACTTGCATGTGCTGAAATGATTTGGTGCTGTTGAAAAGATAGTCATAATTTCACTTTCATATTTTTTAAAAACATCCTATGTAAATGAATATACTCTGTGCATCAAGGGAAGCATTTATTTGTCATTTTAATTCTTTAGTTTTGATAAATAAAAAGAGAATTGTATGAAAAAACAAACCATATAGTCTCCTAAAGAGTGTGAGGGAGGAATTGAAAGCAGCAGACTTACAGGATTCCTAGGGAATATTCCCCTTGAATCACCTTAGAAATGGGGGCATTGTGTATCATGAAATGTCCTGCACAATCTGTTTCTGAAGAGCAGTTGTACACAGTAAAAATATTGCTTTTGGACAGCAAAAATACATTTTCTGAATCACAACTGGATTCAATAATACAAAGATACACACAACTTATTGATACTGTACTTGTTTACTTTCAACATAGCATCATGCTGGCAGGCTATAATACCTCAATTCTTCTTCTGCTTTGTATGTTTGTCAACAGTACTATCCAAAAGTAATTTCTTACTTCCTCTCTGGCCCTAGTTTCCAGGTATGTCTGGTTTGCACATATGTCTAGGATTTATACCTCAAAGCTTCTAATATACTATGAAAGTTTAAAGAATGTAAGTATTGCTTCCTTGCTTAAAATGGCTGAGAGGAGAACTCCATGTCTTTTATACTTGATTCCTTGCTTACAGAATTTCAAGAACCCTATGCCGTAGTTGTGCTCTTGGAAAAAGATCTCATTGTCGTTGACCTGACACAAAGCAAGTAAGTATAAAGTTTTATATGAAGTTATTTGTGTGTTTAACTGTCCAGTAAATTACCATAGAATTCCAAATAATTTAACTATTCAAAATAATTCACTCTTGGATGCACTCCTGTTAAATACTTACTTCCACTTTAAGAGCTAAGTTCATCTAATGAACAGGAACTTATGATATTTGTTCCTAAGCTTTGGAATAAATCTAAATCTGCAGTACCTTCAGCACAGCCCTCAGACATTCACTCAACACCAAAGTTAATATTTGAACACATATGTGACTTTGAAATAAGATTCAACTACTACTTTTATGCATGTCTAGCCTCAGTATCTTAATAAATAATGGTATTGTTTTATATGGATCTACAGAATTACTTCATGATCCAGTTGCTGTTTTAAATGACAATATTTTTTTTTTGATATAAGAATCAATGTTCCTATCAAAGAGGAACTTCACATCATGTAAAGCATAATTCAATTCTTATTTATTTTGTTCTACTTCCAACGCTACCAGCAATGGAAATCCACATTCACACTGATGTAGCAAGGAACAGATTTTGCTGTCAATGTACTGGAAAATGTTAAGTGAATCATACTCAGATCTCAGCTTAAAGAAAAATTCACATCATCTCAGCAGTGTAAAATGGACATAACTGAAATCAGAACCCAATTTCCTACATTTTTCAATTGTGAATAACACTGTATAATGTGCCAAAAGTGAGGTTTTCCTCCTTATCAGGCTATTCAAACTAATGGAAGTGAGAAATAAACAGAGATCTGCTCATCTGCTATTGCAATTTTTCATTGTGTAATCAGAAGTCTACCAATCCAATAAGCTAAGATGTTCAATATAAAATCCACAGTTGTAAAAGTAGTTTGTAGTTCACAGTATATATCATATCCATGAACCTGAAACATCTGGAAAATGTGTCACTTCTGTATAAATAAGATTTTGAGATGTCAGAAAAAAATTAGTTCTTATTCATTCAAAAAGGTAGCCCTATAAGCCTTAGGGACTCTTTATGTAATAAGAGGACTCTTGTCAAAGCAGTTAAATTTCTATATCTTTATATATATATATATATATATATATATGTCTATATATAATTACACATTATTACCAATATTAAAAACAATATATAAATTTGAATAAAAAGAGAAAATATATTTAATTAGTAGTGATTTTACTTAGATTCTGTTATATATTTTAATATAATAATATGTTTTATTCTATGGCTCAGTGTGTCACAGTGCTTCTAATAAATTGTCTTCCTTAACTAGTTTTCCAATCTTTGAAAATCCATATCCTATTGACATTCATGAGTCACCTGTTACCTGCACAGAATATTTTGCGGACTGTCCTCCAGATTTGATCCCTGTACTCTATTCTGTAGGAGCAAAACATAAAAAGCAAGGATACAGCAATAAGGTAAACAAAACCAATATTCTTTTTTTAAGCAAAGGAAGAGATGTGTAACCTAAGTTTTTATAACATTTTACCAGATTATTTTTGTTTTACTCCCTTAATAATCACTCTAAGGTTTGTCTAACCAGCATCTTAGCAGCTTGACTACAGTCCAGTATTTGTCCCTCAGAAGCGTGATCACTTAAGTAGAACCATTAATTACCATTAGATAAGACTTAATCATTAAGATGTTAGAATTATTCCAGATCAGATTGTGTTAAAGGAGAGCCATCAGTGTACAATTCAAGTTTGTATGGAGTTTTCTCTCTATCAAAGAAAAAAGTGAAAGCATTATAACTGAAAGTCTTAAGCAGAAAAGATTCAGCGAGAGTTGGCGTCTGTGAGATTTGTTATTAAATAGGGATAATAATAATTATTTTACTGAGCTACCAAAGTCATACCATAATGCTGCAGAAATAGGACAAGCTACAGGAAGTAAAAGAAAAAATGCAATTAATTTATAAATTTCAAGCTTTAAACTTGTTTGCATTTTGGCTAGATCTAATCCATTTTTATAAATAAAGTAGAAAAAAATACTGGGTAAACAAGTCAGACATTGTCAATTTTCTATGCAAATAAACAGAAGTATTCTCCTTGGAGCTGGGTTTTTTCCCATTAACTCAGAGAGTGAGCCCTCTCTACTTCTTTTGCATCTTGGTTTGCAAAAGTACAGTAATTTCACGATTACAAGCCACGCCATTTTGACTAAAATTTTGCTCCCACCCCAGAAATGCGGCTTATACTCAGGAGCAGCTAATATGTGAATAATTTTCTGACATTTCCAACCCTTGAAGTGCCAGCCAGGGTGCCAAGCCAAGCACCTGCCAGTAAAACCCGGGTTAACATGATTGTTACAAATTGGTTACTCTGTTGCGCGGCGGGTGGAGCCTGGCTCCATGCAGGCAGCACGGGGGGAGGGGGGCAGGGGGCTCCCTCCTTCAGACAGCACAGCCCAGGGGAGAGATGGGGGCTTCGTGGTGCCATCCCCGCAGCCTGGGGGGAGGCAGGGGACTCTGTGCTGCCATCCCCGCTGCCCGGGGGTCAGGCGGGGGGCTCCCGTCCCTGCCTGCCATGGGAGCGGGGGGGATCCTTCCCCTCCTACCGCTGCCGCCGTGGGTGCCAGCAGTCTCCTGTCCCCTCCTGCCACCACGGGAGCGGGAGGGCTCCTTCCCCTCCCGCTGCCGCCGCCGCAGGCGCCAGCGGGCTCCGTGCCCCCTCCCACCGCGGGGCAGCACGGCAGGCAGAGCCCTCACGGCCCGAGCTGAGCCAGTTAACCCCGCCACGATCCTGCGATTCTGTTACTATTTGGCAGCTTTGTTGCACGCGGGTCCTCGCTGCGAACAACAGAGCAGCTTATAATTGGGTGCAGCTTGTGTATGAACAAAGAACAAAATGTTGCAGACACCTGGAGGATGCGGCTTATAGTCAGTGCGGCTTGTAATCGTGAAATTACTGTACTTCTGAAAATATTTTACTTCTCCTATTTGAAACCCTTATCTCATACACTTTGCACACCTACCTGTATTTCCTCATATTCTGCATGCATCCTGACCCACTGCATGTATATCACCCTCTTGTATCCATACATGTCAGGGCTTCAGGCACAGGGCAGCATTCTAGACCAAGAGAATGGGAGTTCTGCTATCAGTAAAGAAAAGGCAAGGAAGACATGATGATCTCAAATGTTCTGTAAAGACTGGATTCTCTTCTCTCATGGCATCATGCTCCAACACTTGTTTCTGGGCCAGTTTCTTCAGTGGTCTTTGTATTCAAAATAAATTCTCAGTCTATTCAGTGTTCTGTAGGATCTCCAAGACAAAAGCCATCTCAAAAGATCAGCAGAATTGTTTGTTACTCCTCCTTCTCATTCCTGTTTTAGGTTGTTGAATGTTAGCTGTGCAGAAATATTTTAAAAGCATAGAACATTAGTTGATAATAGAAAAGTGTTATTAAGTTTCCAAAGCCTGGACTGATGACACAAATATGTTTAAAAAATGTAAAAGCCCTGAATTACACATATTTTTGTTCTTTTACTAGTTGTATTGCTTTTTGGGGGAAGATGTTGTCTACTCCTGAATTTAAAAATTAACCAAGCAAGGTTCATCAGAGTAAGTTGTGATCTCTGTACTTTCATTTGTTTAGGAGTGGCCTATCATTGGTGGAGCATGGAACCTTGGAGCTCAGACATACCCTGAAATCATTATTACAGGGTGAGAATGAAACTGGGGATTGGTACTTTTGATTTTGGGTTAGCTATAGATAAAATTGAGACTTCACTGCATATGCATTTCCTGGCTCTTCATCTGAGTAATGTCACCACAGCAATTCTCTTTTGCTGTAGAAAGCAGATGAGGAATAAGGAAAGGGATGAGCTATCATTAAGAATGACCATCTGAGGCCCCAGTGTTAGTCACAATGCTTGTGGAGGCGATGTCTTTGGAAAAAAAAATCTAATGCAAGAGAATATTTTGGCCTTGAAGGTCACAGAGAATAGCTTTGAAAAGGAGAACAGCTGTTGTTCTATAGCTCTTGTCCCTTGGCCTACTGGGGACTCTCTGTCTGGGGACAATTTGGGAATTCATTTCAATACTCAGCATTAGTGAGGGGTGGTGCGCTGGGATGAATTTCACCTTGTTGGCAGACAAACAGAGCAAAAAGGCCTAGAAAGGCTCAGATTGCAGTAGGAGCCCCATGAGCAGTGCCTGAAGGATTCCTAAGGGATCATACTGTAAAACACTATTCATTCAGCTAAGAAACACAATGAGTTTTCCTCTGGTCTCAATTATGTATTTGATGAATTTTTGCCATCAATTATACTAACAACCTGATTTTAAAAATAAGGTTATGATGTATGCAATAGTATGGGAAGGAAATGAAGGGATCATTCTCATTGTAAACAGAAGTGTTTTCCAGCTTTGCTTCAAGGATTTTGTGTTATTAAAAAGAACACAGTTGTGAAGGATCAAGCAAAATGAAGTTACCTTCTGTCCTTTCAAAGTTCACTGTACATGGTATTTTTAGAGTGCATAGGTTTGATGCTGGCCCACTACAAAGCCAAAAGTACTGTAACTTAAACTCATTATTAGTATGGGAAGCAATTTCTTCTTGTTGCAATCTTAAAATTCTTTGGGGGCTTAGTTGTCTGCAGGAAATGCATAAAAAATATTTTGTTAACTGAAATCAAATAACAAAATATTTTCTAGTATTTAGTATGTATGTCTTTAATATATTGCCAGTAAGTTATAGAGAGTTGCATAAACAAAATGATTTTTTTCTGCTTATATTTATTACCCACTGAAAGTAGATGATGTTTTAGAATTGTATCTTGTTTTAACACATTTAATTTTTATATTTTTTTAAGCCATGCCGATGGATCAGTAAAATTTTGGGATGCTTCTGCCAGTAAGTTTCTAAAGTTCACTTTTACATAATGCTGAAAAATTACACAAACTCACATTTATATATAAAACAGGATATTTAACAGGGTGAGTAGTAATGGCTGGGCTGATATAATTAGGACAAAGGGGTGAAATTTTTTTTAAAAGTGTTTATTAAGAGAAAAAATGCTGCTAATGAGGTATATTAGGCAAAAATCAAGGCCCAACATACCAAAATCTATACAGGATGAAGTGTTCATAAAAAATCCCTAGGGCACATTCTTGTGTGTATAGAGGAGAAGGCTCAGTTGGATCTCACATTTCGTTCCAGTTGTTCATGTCGCTTCTATACTGAGCACTATAAAGTCTTCTTTATAGCAAAGTAAAAATAAAATTTTAAAATACATTCATATGTTTCAAAACATATTTAATCTGGTGAGGGTAGAAAAGACCCAAATCCTTTCTTGTCCAGTCTCAAATCCCAGGAAATAATTGGGAAGCATTTCCATTCATCCTAGCCTGAAAAAGCTTCAGAAAATACTTATTCCATATAATCTAGCTATAACTGCATATATCAGCAACCAGCATTTTCCCCTACAGAAAATATATATGATATTCATTAGCAAAATATATTTATTAAAATACATGTACATTTTGATGGAAATTTAAAATATTCTGTATCAAATAATTGACAGTGTTTCACTAAGGTTCCTGTAGAGTTGCCTTGTGTTTTTGTCTCTTTGGTAGTACAGGGATGTCTGGGTAATACCTCTCTTTTATGAGGTATCAGTGTGCTAAAGAAAAGAGGGCGTGAAAGAAAATTCTGGATTAAAAGTTAGGCATAGAGAGACTTAATATGATCCTAATAAGCAGTCTGTAATGAGTGCCAAGATCATGGAATAAGGGATATTTAAAATACCTGCTGGTTCCATGTAGTGCCACAGAAGTAAAATTGTTAATATTGCTACCATTTCCAACCAAGTATGGGGAATGTTGACAAGTTTTTAATGTCAGCTAAACTTGATGACTTTGTCAGGTACTTGCCTTTTTGCTTAATACCAAATATTTTCACTCAGTATGGACTGGTAGTAAATGAGGATTTCCAAAGCCTCATTTCACAAAATACATTTCATGTATTAAATAGACACAGCAACTGAGCATGGACATGGGTTGTTTTTTTATTATGTAATTTGCCTGTTTGGAAATGGTGGGAAAACAGAAACAAAATTCCAAAATACTGCTGCTCAGAATTTACATTTTCCACTGTCTTCAAGTAACGCTAACACCAAACATCAAATGAGTTCAACTGCAAAAACCAGAGGTTTTTGAGAGCTTTGATGTGAACAAAAGTAGGATTAATTCATTTTATTTAGAGAAGGACGGTAAGACATTAGATTTTGTCTTGTGAATATTTTATTTTTTAACAAGAAAGTTCAAATACAAGCTCTAAAGGTAGGGTGAAACAGTACAGACTGTCGGAAAACACCAAGGCATTTAGTGTATATACTGCACAGGAAAAAGTGTGCTAGTCATTGCTTCTGTAACTCTGGCAGAAGTGGGGAAAGAAAAATACCTCTCATAGGGAATATAAGCATAGCCTAATCAATATATACATGCTGCATGAGGAATTTTTCTTAACATTAAAAGCTTAGATGATCAAGAATATTCAAAATCTTTTCAACAGTATTTTTGGTGCATCTATGATGTCCTGCTTTTCAGGGCAGGTGCTGTGTTACTCACACTGTACTTGGTACTCTTTATTTACAAGGTTTTGATTATTATAAAGTTTTATTATTTATTTTATTTTCAAGGTGTTAACCTTTTCAATGGAGTTCAAAGTTCGTCTGAGATTCCCTAGCAAAAATAATATCCTACTGGTATTTGAAGGCACAAAATACTTTTGTATTTTTTTTTTTTGTATTTTGTATTTTGTATTTGAGATAAGCACACATCTGTGAGAGACAAGGACTTGCTAGACCACTGTAGCTGTTTCCTAAAAGTATCTTTATTCAAAAGATATTGCTGAAAAACAGATTTTTTTATTTACTTGTGCAGGTGGCACACAGTAATTCAGAGCAGCATAGAGAGTCTTGTCTTGTACTCTGTACCCTATGATTCTATAATTTTTCCAGTCATAATGTGCAGGGACCCATGATGTCTGATTTAAAGTGCCACTTTAGATTTGCTACTGGCACTAAGAGCAACCTGAAACCTCTTTTTTTTGCCACTGAGGGCAGGAAGAATTATGCATTATTACAGAATAACTTGCTGTAATTTGTGAAAATTCAGAAAAGCATTATGTGCTAAAACTTTTTAAAACATTAAAAAATGTATATGCTAAACCTCCTAGAATATATCTGCACTGCCAAACAAAAACATATTTTTGCTGTGTTCATCATCTGGTTGCATAACTTTCATCTTCCTGTTGTTCTTGTTACACAAGATGTCCAGGCTGAGCTACCACAATTACAATGATAGGTAGCAGCTTTGCCTTTGTGGATATGCACACTTTTAGAGCTGCTGGGCCTGACTGACTTTTCTGACCTTATCCAATTACTGATTAATGCCACTGAGAAACCAAGGTAAAAGTAGTAAAAACAGGGAAGGTAAAACATAATGGGGTGAATTGTCATCCCTCTGGAATTTGTTTCAGTGGAGTTCTAATCTTGACAAAAGCTTCTGGATATTATAATTATATATACAGGTATAAATAATGATCTACTTATTAGTCAATAAATTCAAAACATTTTTTAACTCCCATTAATTCAGAAGAACTTTCTGTTAACCAGACTACCAGTATGCTTTCCTAATGTTTTTCTTGAATTGTTATATACTCTTTAAATTCTATCAAGACCATAACCTCAGACAAATGAAATAGTTTCACTTCTCTTTAGGAAAGTATCAATGTTGTAAGAGCCTCTCTATAGCACTTATTATAAGCGTAATTATTGACACAATGATTTACACCTTTGACACCCTTCCCCAGAAAGTACTAAGAAGTTTTTCACAGACAAATACCCTTTTGAGAAGTATTAAATACATATCCTAATAGTAATGTGTTTCAGAATAACATGTGTACTGGTTTGGACAATTGTATAATACACATCTTCTCCTCTTAGGCTTTCCTAAAATTCCTTGTTATGCCACAACTGAGAAGAAAGTGGGAACCGAGGAGTTTTATAACTGATTTGCTTCATGTTCGCATTTTTTATATGTTTTAATATATTCCAGTTACTCTACAGATGTTGTACAAACTAAAAACATCAAAGGTCTTTGAAAAACAGAAAGTGGGAGAAGGAAAAGCAACAGCTGAGATTGTGGAAGAAGATCCTTTTGCTGTTCAGATGATGTACTGGTGTCCTGAAAGCCGAATTTTCTGTGTGGCAGGAGTTTCTGCATATGTGATTATTTACAGGTTCAGCAAACATGAAATAAATACTGAAATTGCAGTAAGTATTCATTTCACTCTCTTATAAGAGAATATAATTTATAAATCAAATTGCTTTGCTTCATGTGTGCTTATATAAAAATAGCAAACAGTATAAATACAGGTTTAGGGACATTCAATTTTAAACATTTCCAGGTAAATCTTGATTCTACTTCAGTTACTGACAGAAGTCTGAGGGTTTGGGAACCTACTCCCCACTTCCTTTTGCTATAGTAGTAATATACAGTGAAGCTTTCAGACATGGTTTGCTTTGAAGACTTTATGATACAGTAATCTCTATTGCATTTACCTGGTCTAAAATTACTGTTTGCTGTATGTTTTTATCAGTTAATGTGCATTGTGTACATGCACAATACTCGTTTTAACTTAAGTATTTAATCTCTTTCATTTCTATTCATAAGGAGGCTGAAAATTATCAGTGGGTTTAAGAAAACAAAAAGAGTTTCTCTTTTTCTGGCTCATGCTGATGCTATTTCCGTAAAGATGGAAACTATATGAAATGCTAGATTATTTGTCATCTTCTCTTATTATAGTTATTTTCCTTTTCTCACTATTTTAATGCACTTTAGAAAGTTCTACTGTGGCAAAAACCTGTGCTATTTTTGGCCTGTAGCAGTGTGTCATTCTGTATGGATATTCATTACCAGTAGTTCTTCTGCTGTTTTCTACTCTTTTGTCCCCCCTCCGGGCAATAGTTAAACTGCCTGAATGTATCATTTCAGGAAAGGTTTAAAACTGATACACAGTAATTTCACATTACTGACCAGCTCATGCATAATGCTGCTAAAATTATTCAATTTCAGTATTCTTACATTGTTCCACAGCAAGTGGAACATTATTATTATTATTATCATCTATCATTTAATGTCTTTTTTTCCTGTCCTTCACTTTTCTGGCTGAATTGCATCATTACTGGTATTCTCCAAAGTGTTATAATATGTGCAATTTACCAGTTTCTCAGATTTCATCAGTAATTAATAAGCATTTTTCTCTGAATATTAAATTATGCAATCTTGGTCACAGAATTCCCCTGGGTTTTGTGCATCTCTGAAATGGGCCTTCTCTTTTGTTTCTGCATTTTTGCTGCTTGCATTCAAGTCTTCACTCTAAATGATGGGAGTGTTTTTTAATCAAAAGTATGGAATTCTTTGTTGGAATCGGACTTTAGGCTGTGTGATTTTGTCTATATTGAGACTGAGCTGACCAGTCTCAGGATTTCTTTGCTGCTTGAGGTATAAAGCAATTTGTGTCCTTCCTTCCTTATCACCCAAACTGAATTTACCTTGAGTTCAGTCTACAAATCCCAGCATTATAAGACTCCCACATTGGTTTGACTACCCTGATGTCAGTGTTGTAATGTTTTTACTGGGATAAATGGGAAGTGTAGGGGCTACTCAAATGTTGCTCCCTGTCGCAGGGAAGTCTGCACCTGAATATGCCTTAGGGGCATAGGCTATGCCTGGAATTTTCTCAACAGAAGTATTAGTTGCATCATTTCATATCAGATTCTGGAGGCAAGGAGTATGCATGAAATGAATTCTGCTTAATATCCAACCTTGGAGTCATAGTCATGGAATTATATAAAAAGCATCTGCTGCTTTTTGTTTTCTTATCTGAATCCACTCCATCCTGTCTCAAAATAAACTATTAATAAAACAAGATCACTTTCTCAGTGAGCTGTCTTTCCTCATTGAAGTTCCTCTTCAATGCTCTTAAGAAGAAACATAGGAAAAAAGTTTACACTCATTTGAATGTGAAAGGGGAATCAATAAGCCGAGTAATGAGATCCCCCAAAAATATCTATGTGTCAAAATAAATCACTTCAACATTTCTATAACCCTCCTGAGGTCCAGTCAAAGCAGGGAAAAAAAACTTAAGTAAAATTCACAATCATGTTTTTAGCCAGAATTTTTCATTCTCTCTTCAAATGTGCAACAGCTAGAATTTAAAATTAATTTTAGTAGTAAAAAGAATACACACAGAAAAACATTCAAAGAACAGTGATGCTCTTCTAACTGGTAAGCAGAAGAACATACTCTTCAACAGTTACTCCAGTCCTGCATAAAGATTAAACAGCATTATAAGTTGTTTCAGTCAGCTGCAATTACTCCAGGTAAGATTTTCCTGAACTCAGTATTTCACTCATTAGTCTTTGAAGGCAAATGTTGTCTGTAGGTTTCTTTAACTGCTTCAGGCACAAAATATCCACGGATTTTGAAAGGAGAAAACAAAAATGAAATTTAGAGAAAAGACTCTCACTTCTGGTTGAATAGAATCACTTCATTCTGAAATCATGTCTGTTTCAGCACAATGGTTGAGAACAGGTGATCCCTTCAGTACTATTCACCTTTATCTCCCAATTCTCATGAAATTTAGTCAATTTGTTAATCTTCATTCTGGTAAAGACGATGTCTCAGTAAAAGATCACTAAGATTGAACTTGCAGTGTCTACCTCTGCAATTGCTTCTATTCCTTTCAAGGCAGCAGCACTGAAATTACTGTTCAGCTAGTAATCCCCAGACCTTGTCTCTTTGAGGGCCGTACCTTGGTTTTTACTCTTTTCAAAATGAGGATTTCCTTGGACAACTCATGAGGCAGAAAGAATTCCTCAGTATTTACTTACCTAGTTTTGAATGTCCTGTCCAGTTCCTCCCTAGAGTCCTTCAGTTAGTATTTCCTGAATTAGTGGAGAGAATTGTAGGGTGTTTTTTTTCCTTTTCTAGAGAGGCTAAAAGGAAAGCAAAAGGTAACTGGTTTGAGTTTTTCTTTCTAGAATCCACCAAACTCATGTTTATTCTAAGGAACACAGAGCTGTCTGTGCTGTAATCTCTGATTTTCTGGCCCCCAGCGATGGACAAATGAAGCTAATGTAACAATACTATTCACACTCATGTTTATCCATCCTGACTAAAACTTGTCTGGTAGAGACGCTTGTACAAGTAATCAGAAGGCAGAGTTGGTGATCCTTCTAGTTCCTATCTGATGTTTTTACTCTGTTTAAATAACAAATGATAGTATTCTTTGCCTGCATAATATAATGATAAATGGGAGTTATTTTTAAAAATGGGCATACTGATACTTACTTGAAAGTAACAGAACTTTCAGCAGCTTTCCTTATGAAATGATAACTTAGCTTTTTGTTTATTTAAGTCATTAGAGGTACGACTTCAATGCGAAGTAGAAGACATCATTACTCCTGAACCAGAAACAAATCCTCCGTTTCCAGATACCTCCTCCCAGATTCCTTCTTTAAAGAGCCTTTCAGGCAGTACCAACACTGTAGCATGTGAAGGAACGATGAAGGACAGTATCCCATGTCTTAAGTAAGTCCGCGCCATTGTTCAAAGATATAGATCTTTCATAAAGCATTCTTACCTGTTAGTCAATCCATCAAATCCCAAGAAAAATATATTAATTGTATGTATGTGATACAAACTGAGAAGAAACCAGAATATGGAACAAACAAAGTAATTAAGGCAAAATAATCAACAAGGGATTATAAAAAGATAGAAGTAATTGTGAAGAATATAAACTGTTACAATAAAGATTTGACTGTCATTTTCCAGTGTGATCTAGGACTAAATCTTCAAGGAATTTCTGAGGATAGTTAATGAAGAAATTTCCATAAAAACTGGCATGTGCAAAGCTTTCTTTCCTTGATATACCACTTTTATATTGATACCACTTTATATTTGATATACCACTTTTTTTTTTTTTATGGAAGAACTGTATGCATTTTATGCTGTGTAAGACATGGAAACTGTGTTCATACTTATGAAGCAATGTTTAAAATATACAGCTATGAAACAGTCGCACTGTGTGGAAGTGTATATTTGTTTAATCTTTAGAAAAAAGCAAATTGTTTTCTGCTAGAATACATTGTCACTGATTTGGAGTAGATTAATATGCTCTTATTAATAAGGCAGATAATTATGGATTTGAATACTTTAAAACAAGAATTCTGAACAAAACTATAAACTGTAATTTTCCCTCTATTTAGAGTGCATTGCTGACAATTGCTCTCATTTTGGTGAATTCATTATTATTGCATCTTTTAAATGCTTCAATTATTTCAAAAGCAGTTAAAATGAACATTTCCTGATTTTGCAGATACTTTGTACTGCTTGGCTTCTTGAAATGGCATGTGCATTTAAAAGCAATATTGTGATATTGTCCTTGTAAAATTAACAGTATTTTTTGGCATTCTGTTCATTTGTCCAACTCATTCAGTCAGGCAGTTGAACTCCTCAGTTTAAACATTAATTTGAACTGTGAAAATCAACAGAAGCAGAGATCAGTTATTTAAAAAATCCAAATGTTAAATCTATTTATGACATTGATATTAGAAAGAAAGGAGTAATTTCATCATTTCACTGACTAAGATTTTTGCTTAAGAGAATCTTACTTGATTTTGTCTGGGAAAGAGAGGAATTGTTGATATTGGAGGCAGAAAAGTTGTAATGAACAAAAAGACATTCTGCTTGTTAGTTTTTAGAAGTTTTCTTAACTCAAATAGTATCACATTAAGCTGGCCAATAGATTTTTGTCAAATTTTAAACAAGAGAACTTGTTTTGACTGCAAAGTGATTTTTCAAAGTCAGAATGATTATACCACTAGAACTGCTGGCACACTCCTTAGATAAAAGTATACTTAYGTATGCTATTGTCCTTCTCAGGAAAGACATATACAAATTTCCACACTTGCTCCCCAAACCTTAGCTGGGTCCAYAGGTCTTGTCTGTCTMAGCACTTCTAACCTAAGCAGAATTATGGTGGTAAAATGAAAGTACCGCTGAAAACACACGAAAAAAGCAGTAAAAACCAGAGTGATGCTGGTGACTTTATATGCAAGTCATTCAGATGGACAGCAGGACAGAATCTAAAATAGAGCAATATTAATGTAAAGGTGCAGTCACCTGCACATGGAGAGTAAGGCTCATGAAATTTTACATGCGTACATAACTGGCTTCATTATGTTGATTTTCATATCTGCTTCTCAACATTGTTACATCAAATGAATGGTACTCCACAGTGCATCATTTTTTCTAGCCAGAAGTCAGAATGATGTAATGTGTCTGTGAATAGGTACCAGGAAGAAAATAATTGTAGGGACTGAAGTAATGTGAGCTCAGCACTTTTCTGAAATCAGAAGTAACTGTTATCAAGAGAGGCATGCAGCAATTTGGAATAAATATTGTTCATACTTCTTTCAGAAGATTTTGCAGTGAAATAGGCAGCTGTAATAATCTAAGAACCCAATGGATTTGTGATTATGCAGATAAATACTTTTGATATAAATGCTGTTATCATAAAGCTGTACCCAGAATGTCAGTCTTTGTTCCCAGACTTCTAGTATCATCCCAAAATTAGGTCAATCAAGGGTTTTGACAGTAGCTTCAAGTAACTCCAAAGAGATAAAAGTATTGTGAATATTTTGTGAAAAAAACCTTTTCAACAGTGAAATTCAGTGTAGCATAACAAGAACATGTCAAGGAAACCACTGAAATGTCTACATTCCTTCTGCTCATACTCCTGCAGTCTGTATAGTTTTTTTTTTATTATAAGCACTTCAAATAAAAAGCCATCCAAAACAAGTTGCAGAACTGAATATCAGCATTACTGTTCAAGCAGGATGGTTAGGGAAACAAAGCAAATAGCTCAAAGATTCTAAAGCAGGTAGATGTCACAAAAAACATGAGAATGACAAACTTAATCACAAAATCTGAAATTATTTCACTCCATTTTTATAGTCTTTCACCACCTACAGATGTTTTGTGCTTAGAGAAAATCTCTGTGAAATAATATCCATTTTTATCAAAGCAGATCCTCAAATTTGCAGTGAAAAATATTTAGAGGGAAAGGTATTTGCTTTTTTTGTCCTCGGGTGACAGCAATACAAAAGAAAATTTAGAAGGTACTTCAAGTTCTCTAATTTTTTCAGCATGCCATTAAAAACACATTGGAAAAGTAATGCCACATTAAAAAAATGTTTTAGAAGATCAGAATTAATTCTGCAGCCATTGTCAGTCTCAAGGTAGTTTATTTAGAAGAAGAAAAGTGTAAATGCATTTCTTTGACGGATGCTTGTTGGAGCAGCGTGCTTCCCTTTTGTGTTCTCCCACATCATCTGTTATCCATTAGAAAATATGGACGGAAAGTTCAACTGAAAGGGCATATACTAAGTCCTTTTTCTTGGATTTCATTTACCTGTTCTATATTTTTCTAACATTTTTAAGGGCAGGAGCTGAAAGCTGAAAATGGGGGATAAGATGGAAAGACCACCACTATTATGCCTCTTAAAGGCTTATCTGCAGACATTAGAAGTTGAAGGGCTCCACCACAAAGATACTCTGACGGACTATTTGAAAAAATATTCAGTTTCTGCTTGCTGTGAAGTTTCTTTGAAAGTAATGCATCTTTACTGTATACAACTCTTGTCTGTAGTTTCAGTTTATTCTGTTCTCAAAGGACCCCTCTCCCTTAGCAGCTTGAGTTCACAGATGTTCACACCTTTGTTCTCAGCAGAAATACTCCTGGGTAATCCAGGGCTTTCTTCATTGAGGTTATGAATAGCATCACTTCAGAAATGTTTGTAGATATGTATCATATGAACAAAGAAAAGGGCAAAGCTTTAGTGCCAGCAGAACTGGTCAGAAATTGCAGAACTCTGAGCAGAGTTTTGCTGTTGATAGAAAACAACAATACAAAGCTATTGCCAACTGTAGTGGGTTGAGCACTTGTTGAACTGCAGTGTCACGTCTATCCTATGACAATATCAAGCCAAGTGCCTGATTACAAATACACATGTAAGGTCTGAAGAGTACTACAGGGAAAAGAAATAGAACAGTGAGTGTGCCAAACCGCTGTTAAGGAAATGCATTTAGAGGATAGATGAGGAATGGCTTTCTCATAGACTGCCCTATTTTATGCCTGTGGGCAAATGAATGCAATACAAGCACTTTCACCAGTAACAGGTACAGTAAAAATGCACTGAGTAGTAGGTTTTACCTGTAAATTACTACTACAGTGTCAATGTACTAATGACTAACATGAATACCTCAGAGTAGTGCTATTATTGTACAGTGTTTTCTTTCAGCATATCCCACATTGTTGTACCACTCAAAAAAGCACATGAAGTAGTCATACAGAGATCATCTCTTACACTTCCCCTTAAAATGTACACGTTCACTACCTGCTTTGCAAGTCATTGAACTTGCCATAACACAGTAGGAACATATATGCTAATAGTTATATCAGATTTGGTGTAGGAACCACTCGTTCACATATTAGGTGATTATACTCCTAGATATAAAACAGGACTTCTTTGCACTACATGGACAAATAGATTTGTCAAGTCCATAAGTTTTTAATATGCTCTGGTGAGGACCACTACAGAAGGGTGTATCTTCTCACTTTCTCTTGCCTCCTTGCATTTTTCTGTCATGCTTTCTTCAGGAAAAAAAAAAGGTCCAAATACACAGAAATGTCCTTTTTTGAAGTCTCAAAAGAAAGTTGATGGCAGTGGTAATAAAGAAACAGGGTCTCCAACTTGATACAAGCATGAAGCCATTTATTGATACACACAGTAGAGTTTATATACCTTTTCAGCTGTAGATAAAAATAGCACACCCAGTAGTAATTGTGTAACTAGGCTATATTGCTTAACTGTAACTAGGTAACATTGCTTAATCGATGGCTCATTCCAAGCAAACCAGGTATGTACAGTATTCACATGATTCCCCACAAAACAGCACACTAAGCACCTTGTACCAAGCACACTCTTATCTCTTATATTCCTTCTTCAAAATCCTGCTTACTCTTGCCAAGGCTTGCGGCCTACTATGGCTAACACCTCCGTGTCAGTTGTGAGAAGCTGAGCAGGGTTCACAGTTCTGCTCTCTAGCTGTATTCCCACAAAATGTATTTTATGTTTTTTGTTCAAGTTGACAGTTCATAATGATGCAAAGCAGTTGTTTTTCATAGCCCAATGTTTGTTTGTTTGTTTGTTCTTATTTTATACCACTTCTTCTAGTGTTAAGGCTCGACCTGTGCGGATGCCTCCTGGCTACCAGGCAGATCTCATTATCCAGTTGGTGTGGGTAGATGGTGAGCCTCCACAACAGATTACCAGTCTTGCTGTAAACTCTGCTTATGGACTGTGAGTAATTCAGAATTAAGGTTGCGTTTATTTATTTATTTATTTATTTATTGCACTAAATCATGTTTTCTAGCTATGCTTTGAAATTACCCACAATTAAGCTAAAAGCAAAGTATTGAAAAGATGTCTTCAATAGATTCTTGGGGAAAAATTATTTGAGCTGACAGAGATTGCAATATGGGATGCTAAACTGCCATTCTTGCCAACATTTTTACTAATGCTATTTAAAAGACTGAATCTTTTCACATAATTCTTTCCGTCCTTTCCAATAAGATCTAATTGCATTTTAAATCTGTAAGTTTCAAAGTTATTTTGGAAGGTTCACCAAGGTGAAATGCATGTAATGGAAAATGGTGAAGTGATTAACTATTAAATGTCATTTATCATGACATCATATCTCAGTTGGAAATTGTCTTCTGAGAGCAGCATTTTTATGTCTGTGCTAATGTCTGTTTGCACAAGAATTGGTGACCTGAAATTGAGCATTGAATGAGGAACAATTAAATGCTGTATTCTGGATGGCAATGCACATGAGTATGTGTAATTGTTTCCTCAGGTTCAGTTTACTGGCAAATTTTTAATTTTTTCTCTTGCTGAGAGTTACCTTGATGCATTAGAACACCCGCAGGTGTTATTCTAATAAAACTATTGGTTGTAATGGGTGTTAGGTGCTGACTCCTGCTGATTTTCACTGTCACTGTACTCTTTTCAGACACTTTGGCTGTTTAATGCAGAATTTTTACATTTCTGAAAAAATATTGTTTTCTGGGAGCTGTTTATCCAAGTCTTCAGACTGAATTTCTAGATTGTTTCCTATTAATGAATTCTAGGAGTTTCTTTTCTTTACCATACCTTGATGCATTTGTCACTTGTGCAAATTGTTAGGTTTTGCCTAATTTACTCCCTTGCAGGTCTCAGACCTCAGTGCAGCATCTGAATAATTACACCATTCTCTCATTTCTAAACTACTCTAATAGGTTTTGGTTCTCCTGATGTCACAGTAGTTTCCTAAACCACTGATTTGATTCAATCAAGTGCTTTAAATTGTTTCATTTGTTAGGAGCAATAATAGTTTACAGGACAGTCTCCTTTAAAACACCATAAGCTAAGTACAAGTGTCTTTCAGAAATCAATGTATGTATGAATCAAGTAGGCTGTTAACCTAAATTTAACTTTCCTAGAAAATCTACCCAAGAAAAGTCTTTTTCCTTACATTTTTTTTTCTGCAGACTCCCTTCTCTCTTCCTTTCTCCTGTCTCTGTTAACGTTTTCCTCAGGCCTATGATAAGGCACAGTCCTTTCTTTCCTCTGAATTTTTGTTTACTGTTTTTTCATCTGTTATCTAGCTTCACAATGTGGAAAAACCTATTCCACTTCACCATGAAGCCTGAGAACATGTAATTTTTGCCATGCTAATTGTAGTTATTTGGGTCATCTTTTGCCTTATTTTTCTTCCTATATTAGTCAGTTTAACTAGGTTGAAGACATAAAATGTGTGTTCTAGAGAGTCTGTTTCCAGTATTCTTTTAATTACTATGGTTTACAGAACTGTTTTACTGCAGCCATGAAATGGGAATAAAGTGAGATGTAAAAAAACCTTAATTCACAGCAAAGATGAAAGACTGCAGACACTGCAAAATTTTAATATATTTGGTTTACTTTTAACGGTACCAAGGCCACAAATTAAAAGTATTAACACCTGTTTTATTTATGTTAAAATTAATCATCAAAAACTACTTCATGTTATGAAAGTAGAAAATAAAATTTTACAAAATGCTTAAATTACAACTGAAGAACTAGGTTAACCTTGAGGAACAAGATTAAATAAAAATAATAAATTTTGAAGTAAGTTCAGTTAGTTCTGTTAGACTGAAAGCAGCCACTGAAAATTTATTACCGGCTCATGGGGTAACAATTTTCAGCTAATCTGCATATTGATTGTCAAGAAATGTCTGATGAGGGTTTTATGACATTTCTGTAAAAGATACCAAGAGAATAGAACATAACCTAGCAACTAATTCTGTTCATTGCTCAAAACTGAGAAATTAATTTTGTATTTGATTTCATAAGGACTTGGTTTTTAGCAATTTATCTTAAGCCTTGTTAATTGTAATGGCTATCTAAATTTTTTTACCTATCCTCAGATGTGTTATTAATGAGCAATTTCAGATTCTATTTTAAACTAATTTGTTCGGGTATAAGAAATATGACATCCATGCTTGTGTGTGAAATTAGAGTTTAGAAAAATACAGACCAGGAAATTATACATTTTGTTAAATTGCTGATCAGGGGTGTGAATGATCACTAGCTCTTCTTGTGACTTGTGTTTTCCAAAATTAATAAATTTCAAGTTAATAATTTTCAAAGCCCAAATGGCTATGTTTTTTCCCTAAAGTATTAATAGATGAGGTTGACACTTGTCATTTTTATTTCTTGGGGTTTTTTTCAACACATACAATCAACCCTCTTTTAGTCTAAAACCATCATCCCCATTCACATGAGCCTGCCTCTCAAGCTCGAACAGGTCCTTCTTGGTGTCACTTGTCCCTCAGACAAATCTCAGCTTGGTGTTGTCTGCCCTCGATTCTATTTTCAGTGTCACTGGTAAAGACATTAAGCTGTACTGGTCCCAGTATGGGCCCCTGAGAGACACCAATCAGGAAAAAAAGGTCAATGGGGAAAAATCAGTGCATCCATAGTATTTCCATAGATTCTGTACTGCAGTCAGTGTTGCCACTAAGGTGAAAAACACAGTGTAGTAACAACCAGTAGAATTGAAGCCACTATTGCAGATGGTGCCTTAATTTGCTAGTTTGACAATTATGGAAAAATTATTCCATTTTTCTTTACATACTACTTTTTTATTTGCTATATGGGACCCTTCTTTTTTATAATAGAAACAGTGTAAGAAAAGGTAGGACAGAAGAAAATTTTCTAGCTGCCCTGCTTACCTTCCACCTCATTACTTTTCTTCTGCATTGTTGTTTTTCCACACACAAATTCCTTTCAGATATTTTGGACATACATTAAGAAGAGTCAGGTGGAGGTGAGTGTGCAGCTCACTTTTAGTGTGAAGTAAGTGCTTAAATATTTTGCAGTGTTTTGAAATAATCATCTTAATCACTTTTGACATAAAATGACAGTTATTCTGAATACAATTGAACATGATTTGGGGTTTTGAGTTTCTTTTTGGCTGTACCTGCAATCCTTTCTGTCTGGAATTTAAAATTGCTGTCTGATACAGAAGGATCTTGCCCATAAATCAAGCCACTATCAAAATGCATTTGCAGAAGCATTTCAGAGGGGTAGAAACTGTTTTAACAGGAATCTCTGCTGTAGATAAGCTGACAGAATTGGAAGGAAATTTTATAAATGCCTTTCAGATTTGGGTATTTCCACAATACAGCCTAATATATTTCATATGTCATTTACATTTAGCTTTAAAATAATTTTTAACATGGATTCATATTTAATTTATATTTGTATTTTATATAAATGCATAGCCACTATTTAAGATCTATATCCTGAATTTTAGGCTTAATTGATATCACTGTTTTTAGAATTATATTGTTCAGTGAACCAATGTTTAGACATTACTGCAATGTGTTTGATATAGAAAGTTGGTAGAAGTTGCAACTCTGCTTTCTGGAAAGTTAATTCAGAAAATAGTTTTTGAAATTCAGGATTACAAATTTGTAAGAAATAAAAAATGCGAACTTGAGTGGTTCCTGAAGAAAAAGTTTATGCACTGTTCATAACAATAATTATTATTGCTTTCAGAATTCAATTACATATTACTAACACTTTTGCAGAGTGGCTTTTGGGAACTGCAATGGTTTGGCCGTTGTGGATTTCATGCAGAAGACAGTCCTGTTAAGCATGGGGACCCTCGACCTCTATGGATCCAGTGATCCATACCAGCGCCAGCCCCGCTCGCCTCGCAAGAGCAGGCAGTTTGCTGCAGGTAGGAAGTAAATCATTTTGGTTATGAGCTTGATATGTTTCTTTGGATTTTTGCCTGTGGCTTTTTCTAGTGCTTTTTGAATGCATGACTTTGCCAATCGATGGAGTTTCTATAACTTGGCAAAAGAAACTTGACATGCTCTAGGTGTGGGCACTTTCTCAGAAATGAGATGTTTTATGAGGTTTTTTTCCTTTTGGAATGGAGGTCAGCAAGTAATTTCCTTAGCTGAATCTGCAAAAAATCATAATAAGCAAAGCAATAAATTGTTTATCCAGCAGCTATTTAAAGTGCGGTTTGTATGCTATTTTCTTTCTGATTTCAATAAATTCATACCAGTAAGTAAGACTTCAATGCAAACTTAAATGTACCTTCTGCTGGGTACCATCCATTTGAATAGTCAGCTGTGTTTGGAGACATGTAACGCCTGGGAGGCATGTTATGTAGGTAACAAAAGGAGCACAAATTAAGCACTTCATTAGTGAACTGAAGTTTTTAATATAAACCTACAACATCCTTCTTAAAATTTTATGCTGAGAGGATCAGAGTAACTCATAACTGTTATTATGCATTGTGTATTAGAAATATTAATACTTCAATAGAGCTAAATTTTACCATACTTTATTGGTTATTTACCAATATTTATTTGTATAAACATTTACTTGTATGATGAAAAAGTCATATAATCGGTTTCAAATCTTTCCACTTGACATATTCCATAGTAACATGCAAGTCAGGCACAATCATGAAATGTGTTTTGCATAGCTGTGAAGTTTTAGAATTAAATTTTAAATACCCTTGAAAGTGTGGAGTTTTAAATCTAACCCTAAAATTATAAACGCAACAGGTTATAGTGGTTTATGCCATCAGCATTTTCATCAGCAGACCCTGCATTGAATCATCAAATCCTACTTCTCCATAGAATAATGGGAAATATTTTTTTAATTGGGTGTGTGTTTACACTCCAAACAGAATGTAAAATCTAGAGGAAAATTTATAGAACAGAATACAAGTCTTCAGGCCTGCTTCTGCTCCTGAAAGACCATTTATCTCTTTCTATGCATTTAATCATGGCAAGCTTATTTTCCATCTGTGCTGAGTGTTAAATATGTAAATGTGGCACAGCTGAGAAGAGATTAACAGCTTCAAGTTACCTTCAGCTTCTCTGTCTGGTTTCAGCCAGCCTCAGAGCAGCTCCCTAAGAAATGTGAGCAGCTAGCCACAAACAACATCTTGCTGAACGCCGTACAAAAGGTGGAGGATTGCTCATGTAGAGAAGCTGTTATCAGCACTGTATCACAGCAGGTTTTGCTCTGTCAGTGGCAGTATGGGCCAATCCTTTAAGACGTCATTCCAGCTATCCAGTACTGCCAAAATGGGGGATAAATGACCACTAAGAAGGATTTCAACTTCTAGATTGCTCATAGAAACTATGCATCTAAAAAAAGCCTCAGCTGCTTTCTTACCATCCATCCCGCATCCTTTACTTTTTTGATTATTTTTTTTGTTATGTCTCCCAACTGGAAGGTAAGCATCTGCTGAAATTTCTTCACCTTGGCTGTTCTAGATGCTGGTTATGATATCACTTCCTTTCACTTTAGACTGTTTTTTCTCTCTTTCCTCTGCCTGCTGCTGATGCTGGTGTACTGGCATGTTCCAAAGACAACTTTTGCATGCGTGGCCTGTCTAACTTTTATCCAGATTTAACGAAACGGATCCGTACTTCCTATCAGAGTAAGTTCTTTAAAGGTTAGGCAAAAAGCTTTATCATGATTGGACTATGCCTGAATGAACCCCATATGTTTGTGCTTTGTAATGTGTTTTTTAAACACATTCAGCATGCATGCAAACTTATTACATTTTGTGATGTCAACCATGCTTATTTTTGACAATTGCCTTTAAAATGCACAAATTCTTTTCTTTAAAAAGAAAGTCAAAGAGAAAAACCTCAGTTTTATACGGGACAGACTGGGCCTTAGAAATTTTTTTTTCAACAATGTTATGGTTTTGGTGACAGTATCTTTCTTTGGTTTTATATTTGTTTCCATGTACATTTATCAATATGAAGTATTTCTTGTTTTGCAATGGCACTATTTGTAGTTACCTATTAATTCTTTCTTTTTTTTCTGAAGAATAATGTGGCTTAAAAGAGTACCTATTAAATTGGATACTGTGAAATTTGAAATTTTAATCTTGTATTGATAAAATAATATTGATTTAATATTTGGCTTTGGGGAACCATCCCATGTCTCTGATCTTCGATGGGAAATGTAAAGTGGGCATAAAAATACATTCATCAAAGAGGGCTATAAAAATTCATTATTTTAATATCTTTACATTTTGAGTTGTACTGATATGAAATTTAAATATTAGCATTCATCACTGCAGAATGCAGTGAACAAAGCCCTAATTAATTTTGGAAAAATGACTGTTCAATAGATGAGCCATGCATATCTTAATTAACTGTGGTGCTTATATGTAATTTGGTCTCCAGGATGCCTCTTTTTAAAGAACTTTTCACAGAACAACAGGTTAGGCAATTTTATGTTAAATATTCAGTATAGGCAGCATAAAGGAGTGGCAGTTCTTTTATCATCTCTCACAAAGTTATGTGGCTATTGAAATACATTTGTACACTTGCATGACACATTCTGTTCCATTCCTGTAGGCTGATTTCTATTATTTTACTTCATAATTGTTCATAAGAGAGGTCTGTTTAAAGACTAGTCCAGTTACAAATTCAGCAGTCCATAAAATGGTTTGGTGTATGGTATCTTTAAGTCTGTTAGTCTGATCTTGTTAATTTCAAGTCTGCAACAGAGAATCTGAGTGACAGACAGCAGTCAAATGTTTGGGGTTTCTTCCCCCCTCTAAAAAATTAATAAAGGGCAAAAATTACCAGTGTTTTAATTCAAAATTGCAAACATAGACCATAGAGTCTTTCATACCTGAAAATGTATTATCTTGTTTCTGTCTTTATCCCCATAGTCAGAAATGTCTGCAAAATCTTCCTATTAAGTATTAGACTGAGTTTTAGGCAAGATCATTAACAGCTTAATTTCTTTATTCAAAAATAGTTTGGTTCTTGATTTTGTCATTTGATACTAATACAGAAGTATATATTGTATTATCTGAAAAATGCACTGAGCAGTAAGATCAAGAGCAGGACTAGAATCTGCCACACATTAAAAATATATTGCAAAGTCATTCTCAATTTGTGCTTTGTTATATCTCTTATCTTAGAGATAAATTTTAAGAGTGGCATTAAGAGAGGATTCTGGATTTTACTTACAAGTTTATCTTCTCTCCTAAGGGATGATGATGGGAAAAGTAAAGTATTTTTGGAAATTGTGTGGTCAAAGCCAATATTATTGTAACAAAAGCTGGAGCAGTCATGTGATAACAGAAGCATTAGGTCTAAACTTTTAAGGGTTATATCAATGAAAATGGAAGTTGATGGGAAGATATACAAGTAGTTGATTCAATTAAGTAATGAAGCAGGAAGATAACTTCATGTGGATCAGTATGAGAAAATAAGACTTGTAGATATTGAACCCAAAGGAGAGATTATCAATGGGCAAGATACTTAGATTTTTGTTGGTCTAATTATGAGAGTTAAAGTGTGACTTTCAAAGATGTAACCAATATTATGGATTAGAGTATCAGAGAAGACAGTGATGCTGATAGCTCTGTTGATTTAGTAAAGAAGACACTTTGGCCCAAAAGAAGTAGAGTTGGTCTTGGCAATTACTACTCTAACTTCTATGGAAAAAATACAAGTTAAAGATGTATATTTATGAATCACTGGGGAATAACTAGGGAGATAGATAGATAGATAATTATTGCCATGTTTATACAAAAGAATCTCTTCAAATACCGGGTCAGAAAAAGAAAGTGTTATTTCAGTATTTAGTATTTCAGTCTGGGATGTCCTGCAACTGATCAGGGAAAGGGCAAAAAAATCAATGAACATCTAAGAGGAAAGAAGTAATCGTCAATGTCAAGGACATCCAATATGCAAATCACAGTGGTGGAATAAATATTTTGAATTTTAGCTAATAAATCTATAGATAACTTGATAATGGTTACATATGTAAAATAGACTCAAATGCACCCAGAAAGGACTTGGAGCGTTAAGGCAGCACATTCTCTGTTTTGGGAGGTGAAAGTGGGAAAGGGAAGCAAGAAGAGCAATTCTAGGCATACATAGTGGAAGAGACTGGAACATAATTGTCTGATCAGGGAAATAATTTGAGGAAAATAAGAAGCTAAGATGAGCATAAATGCAGAGCTGGGGATACCTTTCAGGTGTTGATGACTGGTTCCATTTGCTGTAACATCTGCAGCCACCTCCCTTTGTAGCAAGATTATATGACAAGCTAAGTAAAATAATCTCCCTCTGCTGTGCTGCAGAATTACGAGGTTAGTTGATTGTTGTTTGGTTGGTTTTCTTCTTCAACTGAAATCAAGCTGTACATGTTATTACCTGATTTTTGGTAACACGCATACAAATATTAAAACATTATTGCATCTAGAGGGATAATATCTGCAGCAGAATATAAAAATACCAAAATGATGCAAAAGGAATTTGCATCTCCTGCTAGAAAATCATACCATCTGTTGGTAGAACAAAAAAATAATCTTTATGAAGCATCCAAAATGTTGACAAATCTAAAGGACGTTGATACATTGCAAAATAATTTTCATAATGAAGACTTTTCAATGAGAAGTCCCTCAGGCCAGACCCTTGAGAGGGGGTGAGCAGAAGTAACCTTGGTCTGACAGGAGGACACAAGAAAACTGTGTGCTATGAGTCATTGTATATCAGTAATTGACATGCTAAGTCATACCTAAGAAGCTAATATAGGTTGAGTTTAAGTCAACAGCTATATTCTGAACTAATTTCCAAAGAATACATGCATAGATATGTGTAGGTATATAAACATAAAGAAAACATAGTATGATAGTTCAGTGTGAAGATGAGGGATTAAAATAACACTGACCTTACTTATTTTATTGTCTTGTGAATATTTAGGATAATTATTTATAATTCATCTATTTATAAGCAAAGATGTGATGACTTTGGGTGCTTTAGAGTAAATGATCAGTCTGAATCATTTAAACATACGGATAGAAATTTCAAACTTAAAGCATAACTTTAAGTTATGGGTTCATTAAAATTGTTACCTCAGAGTCATATCCATAGTAGGAAAAAGGAAATTAAATTTACACTAAACTTAGAAAAGCATCCATAGGATATGTCTTTTAAAGTGTTTTAATGCTTACATGATATATTTACATCTTGCACTATTTGCTCATGTTTATAATTTGCTCAAATCAAAGCAAATTTCTTTATCATGTCCATGGGTATATCTTCTCTCAGGTGGTTGTTCACATTGTGAGTCTCAGGTTTTTGCCTTTATTGTTACTGCTATATTCCTCTTGCTCTAGGTGGGCTTAACATTTACTGGGATAGTGATTTTGGAGGATTAAAAATATATCAAAAATATCTTGGGGCACAAACTGCCTACAGAATTCAAAATGGGAAGTGAAAATATTTTTTTAATCTAACCTCAGTAGCTGTTGTAGTCTCTTAGACATTTGCGGGAAGCTGAGATTCATGGGAATATTTATACATGGTAAATTATTGAAAAGATTTAGTTTAGTTTTCTTGGAAATGAAAGTTAAAAATGAGCAGTAGTACAAGGAAAAGCTTGAGAGCTCTCTTATCTCAAAGGGAAACATTTAGTGGAATCAAAGGTAACACATAAAAATTGATGGACATGTGTTTATCCTTTTCAGTGAATGACTGAGCAATTCATTGCCTTACGACATCTTCAGAATTTAGAATTTAGTAAGATTAAAAGAGACACTGGATAAATGGGTGTGTAATGACTGGAACTCATAATATTTCAAAACAAGAAAGATTTATGGCAGGAGAAAATCTGCAAGTGGAAGTGCTTAAGCAAATCTAAGTGAGATTAAGCCAATGCTCTTGTGCAGGGCACATGGTTACTGCCTACATTTCACACGGGGATATGTTGCATTTCTTCTTTTAAGGCACCTGTAGGTGGTCATTGCTAGGCGTGACAGTGGTTTGACAGCAAGTCAAGGTTTGTAGAGAAGTTCACATGTTCAATATTCTTAAAATCTGTAATATGAAATATACCTTTAAATTTTTATGTTGCAAATTGTGACAAACGTGAAGAAGTCATGGTCATCTTACTGCGGTTGCTCTTGGTTGGTGCAATTTGGCATTTTTCCTGTAGAAGTCCATAGCACCATAATTTTTATAGAGATGGAATATTGGTTTTATTAACTCCATAGTAAAAAGAACCCCAAACTATT
>PYHW01009147.1:2041361-2060047 GCA_013186435.1 Turdus rufiventris | reverse complement strand
ATGGCGATTTTTTGCCCCTTTTTGGCCACTTTTTCATGATGATTTTTCACCGCTTTTTGGCCGCTTTTCATGGCGATTTTTTGCCGCTTTTTGCCGCTATTTTTCACAGCTTTTTTGCCGCTTTTTGACTCTATTGTTCGCTGCTTTTCGTGGTGATTTTTTTGCCGCTTCTTGGCCGCTTTTTCGCGGCGATTTTTCGCCGGTTTTTTTGCGGCGATTTTTTGCTGTTTTTCAGCCCCTTTTCACGGCGATTTTTCACCGATTTTTTGGCCGCTTTTTGTGGTGATTTTTTGCCACTTTTTGCTGCTATTTTTCACCACTTTTTCGCCACTTTTTTGGCTACTTTTCACGGCAATTTTTCGCTGCTTTTTTGCCGCAGTTTTTGGCCATTTTTCAACTGCTTTTCACGGTGATTTTTCGCCACTTTTTGGCCACTTTTTTGCCATTTTTCTGCGGCACTTTCTTGCCGCTTCTTGGCACTTTCCCGTGGCACATCTTGGCACTTCCCTGCAGCCACGCCACTTCCCCCCCGCTTCTCCCTGGCTGGCGGCCGCGCCAGTTCCCGGTTTCCCCCGCCCAGCGGCCGCGGCTCCCGTGTGTCCTGGCTGTTTGCAGACCGCACATCCGGGTTCGCAATTTTCCGAACTTTCTAGATCAGATAAGGTACACCGGACTATAAGGCGCACTTTCCGTGTTTGAGGGAAAATTTTAGTCAAAAGTGTGCGCCTTATAGTCGTGAAATTACTGTATATTGTTAAATCTGACTTAACAGACTAAATCAACACTGCTGGTTTTCCAAAGGACTCTCAGCATTATTCTTGAGCTCCTGCATTTTTATTAGTGGTAGTAATTTTTTTCTTCTGCTGGCTGGGGCTCTGGATCCTCTCCAGCTCTTTTAGCAGTTCAAAAATTTATTGTAATAAACTTGCCAGCACCTACATTAAGATTCCACTGGTTTTAGTACTAAGAAAGCAGGACTGGGTGACTGAGTGGTAGAATTTTCCAAAACAAGAGTGTATATGAATTTTAGTGGTGAGGGTCACTGGGCCTGAGGGTCTAGAAGCAATAAAAATTATAACATGTAATCTTACAGAAGCCATGTTGCCCATTTAAAGCATACTTAAAGGTTCTTGTAGGACGTTTAATTCTCAGGATGCAGCACTAGCAGAGCATGTGTAAATCCAGTATCAGTATGAGAGTAATATACACCTGACTGTGGGCTCTGACCTGAGTGCTGCAGGTCCACCTAGCTGGCATTTGAATGTCTGGGTAGAGCTACCTGTCAGTCCCACACAGCCAATGGCACGGAGTGCCAGAGCTCCTATAGAAAGGGTGAGCCACAGGGCGCTGAGGATATATACAAGGGGTTGATTTGTATAGGTATGGCCATGCCCAGTTCCCCCACTCAACAGTTAGCCCATGATAGAGTGAGCTCAGACTTTCCCTCCCTACCATGAACTTGAACGTTCAACTATTGCCAGATCTTGGATCTTGGTTTGCTCACAGAAACAAGCTCAGGTTTATGCAATATAGACTAGGACTGCTTTCCTTGGTGCTGTCTTCCATGTAGGTGGAGTTCCTGACAAGTATTATAAACCACGTAAAAAGTATTTTGTCAAAAAATTCAGTGTTACAGTCAGTCAGCATTATCAATGCTTCTGTGTCCTTTAAAATTACCTACATTGTGTGAATTCATGGAGGTTCTAATATTGCACAGTAGCAGTAATCTTATTTTTTTTTTCACCTCTTTTAAGATTTCCTCCCTGCATTATGCAGCAGTTGAAAACACAGTTTGCATCAGTTTGACAGAGAATGAGTTTGAGTCATATCACAGACTTGTAAATTTTAAACTATCCTTACTGTTTTCTTTTGTTAGGTACAGTCACTCTTTTCTATCCTGAGGCACTTGGAAAACAAATCTGAGTTAACAAGAGGTGTGATTTTTGTTTTTTTTTTCTTTAAACCAAGCCTACATTGCTGCAGTGACAGCCTGATAACTGCACATATCTGAAAAAGATTATTTCCTTCTCATTTCACACCATTTCTTTCTCCTAATTGACTTTGAAGTGCAGAATATCATCAACCCAGAAAGTTGAAGCATGCCCTGTTAGATTGTAACTTAACTCTTTGACTCCATTTTTTCAGGCCTGACTGAACTCAGTGACAGTCCAGTTTCCTTGGAGCTTGAGCGTTGCAAGTCTCCCACTTCAGGTAAAGGTGATTGGCTTCTCTTCCTGCAGTCTGTGTAAGCCATTCATGTCATGCATCACGGTGTTTCATTAATCCCTAAGAAGTGAAGTGCATAGTTCCAAAGAAAAGAAATTACTGGAGAAGTGCTTTTTATGTAGCACAGTAAAATCCTCTTTCCGTAAGGAAAACTTAAATGTACGTGTCTATTTTGAGATTAACAGTGTGAAAACATTTTAAGTAACGGGCATATTCCTATAGCCTACTATAAGAAGCTTGTTTCTCTGTATTCTTAATAGTCTTTCTAAATTATTTTACAGTAGGGAGTCCTTGTAATTCCACATGTGTATGCTATGCATCCATGTACATGGAGAAATTATTTGAAATAAGCAATATGGAGACGGTAAATTTTAGCCATTAGAACCCCAGTGCCTAATTTATGTAATTTACAATGAAAGCAGAACCTCAGATAAAAATGTTTGCTTAATCAGCCAGGGCACAGAAATTTTGGCCTCACAAAAATTCATAAATGTTTCTCATTTTACCTCTAGTCCTTCAGAAGGTGGAATTTGTCTCATTCCTAGAAATCTTTTCAGCAAATGCCTAGTCTACATTGATCTTTTTAATGTGAGTTCACTGTCTAAATGATGGTTGCTAAGAGCTGTTTTCTAGTAGCTGACTTCTAAATGTTATGGAAAATAAGGAGGTATAGCTGTTATACATTTGTTTTGCTTATGGTATGCATATCACACCTCTTTTCCTTGTAGTTTAGTAAGTATTGACCGATACTTTTCCCCCTTAGTTACGGTAGTGAATTCCCACAACTATGCTACTCAAATTCTATTATTTTTTTACATATTTTATGTCATGATAACAGGATACATTAATCTTGAATGAAAACCACTTATTTGTAATTTATAAAAAGCTGGAACTAATAAAAGTGTTTCCCTGACATACCAAGAGCTAAAACAAAACAGTTACTTTGAAATACGTATTTCCTTGTACTATTTGCAACCCAAAATCTGTAGACATGGGGATATCAAAGTGAAATAGGCTATAATAATATTGGCATAAAACTAGGAGCTCAAACCCTTGAGCAGGGCCTCAGAAACACATGATATAGGCTTTAAAATAAAGCATTTGATAGTTCAGTTATAATTATTTATTGTGGGGCTCACTGAGATTCAGCTTTTCACTTTTCTCTTCAGAAATGAGCTAAAACCTTTCCTTTTCACTGAAAGCTAAGAGATGACTGACTTAGTAACCATATGTGCATATTCTTAGTTTTATAATGATGAGTGTCTCCTATAACACTTTACTTTTTCTACAGTTAACTTCAATTTTTCATTCTGCTAGTGCTCAAAAATAGCTCTCTTAGATAAATTTGAGATAATTGGCTCCATAATTTATTCTTGTTTTCCTTTTTTGGAGATATTCAGCAGGGAAAACATAGCATATTTATGGGAGTTATCTATTTCAGCACTTTCATGTTGTTTTCCAAGCTATATTTATATTTTTAAAATGTGAAATCAGGTGAAGTTTTATAGGAAGCAACTATTATTAGAACTACAGTAATTTCACGATTATAAGCCATACCATTTTGACTAAAATTTTGGTCTGAACCCGGAAGTGCNGCTTATAATCAGGTGCAGCCAATATATGGATGAAGTTCAGAAAGTTGCCAACGCGCAAGTGCAAGCTAGCAGCAGCCCCGAGCTGAGCCAGAGCCCACTCGGCCCTGGTGATGGGGCAGCAGCGGCACTCCCAGGCTGCGGCGACAGGGCAGCAGTGAGCTGAGCCTGCACAACCCCAAGCCGAGCCAGTAAACCCCACAATCCCACAATTCTGTTACTAATTGGCAACTTTGTGAAAGTTGCACGCGGATCCTCGCCGCGAATGAAAGTGTGGCTTATAATCCGGTGCAGTTTATGTATGGACAAAGAACGAAAAGTTGCCGACACCCAGAAGTGTGGTTTATCGTGAAATTAGTGTACTTTTTAATACAAGAAGTTTCTTTTACTGTGACTGACATTAATTATTTTTAATTAATATTGCTTCTGCACACCTGCTGTAAAACAGGGCAGAGTCCAACCTAGTCCTCTGGAGTAAGTGACCTCAAAACTGTGCCTTCCAAAACTTGAGAGTGGAAATAATCCTGTGCTTACCAGCACAACCTCATACCTACAAAAGCCTTTTCACTGAGTAATGTTTCTTGCTCATAGTGCAGAGCTATATACCTATGGATCTGTCAGGCAGGATACTTCTACTTCCAGCCTTGCCTTTATCTGTTTGAAGTCCATGGCACACAAGCTCTGCAATGGAAGTGTGCTCTGTTTCGTAAGTGATCTTTGTGTTTGTAAAACACTGACTACATTCCTCTGCTGAAAACAGACCAAACCTTAATCATTCTAAAATTTAGCAAAACCAGAAAGAGCACTTGAACTGCTCTGTGGAGTGGTTCAAGTTGCTGCCCAGTGGAGGAGAGCCTGCTGGATATGACTATATAAGGTTGCAAAGACAGACAGAATGGCATTTGATTTCATTCATTCTGGTTGCCAGAGCACATCAACATCAGTTCTTCACCCAGCAGGGAAGTTCATGCCAGGTACTGGCCCAATTGTGCTCAGTACATACACGGAGTGCAAACTGACGGAGGCCACAAGTCTAGATGGCAAACATTGCACACATGATGGCTGACACAGTGGGGAGCATCTTCATCCTTAGCTCCATCAGAAGGGCAATGATTTGAGGAACAGCATTGCTGTGCTCACGTGTGTACTTTGAGACTCCCAAGATAATGCCTAGGAGGAATCCCTAGGGCACACTAATTGCCAGTGTAGACATGAGTATTTCTACATCTGAGAGAGCCATTAGTGGCTTAGCCAGATTTCTATTCCAAGAACAGTGTTGGTATCGGCTCCTTGGAAAACTTGAAAAATCTCCTGCCTCCTCATTTCTTGATCTGGTGTTGTACATTGCTTAAACTGCCTGAACTATCTCTGTTTCCATGAAAAACTGATTTTGCCTGTAACATTCTAGTGCTCGGCAATGTTTTAACCTCTGACTAAATTTCTGCAGGCACAGTCTAGGTCAACTCAGTAATTTGGCTTTGTTGTTTCTTTTCTCCCTGCCTGAAAGCAGAATTAGGCATTTGTGTGTTCTATCACTGATAGGAGTGTTGGAGTGATGAGCAAGAGACTCAGTGAAGGGCTGAAGAGTACTCTTTATTTCACATGCAAGGCTTGTACATAATTCAGTACAAATCCTACTTCTTAAGTAATATTTAACTTGGTTCACAAGACTGTCTTCTTAGATGTTCCTCCTTTAGTGCTACTTACTAAAACATGACTTTGCAGATGATATAATTGAAAAATCAGATTCTCATTCTGAACACCATTCAGAATAGAACATAAAATTAAACCATTTGATTAAAAGTTTTCTGAAATGCACAGTGCCACACAGAGGTTAGAAGCAGGTGAAGAAATAGCAACCTTGCTTTTTAAGAGTGGCAGGCAGAGGAGAGGAATAATCTTCCTTAACCACTGGTGTCTTGTTTAATTAAACTAGTATTTAAATACCACAATGATGCATTTCCAACACTATAAAGGAGAAGAAGAAGTTAGTAAAGCCATTTGAAAGATTCTGCTTATTTTTGAATATCTGAGAGGTGACAATTTCCACTGTAAATGTATTCTGGATGTAGTAATATGTATTGAATAACACTGGTAAAGATTGTGGAAAAAAAGAACTTTAAAAACTCCCAAACTCTTACCTAGGTAAAGCATGTTTCATGAATGCAGAAATGCAGCAAGGCATGCCATATCATGTTATTTGGTGACCTAAGACCAAATGCCTCAGAATATCCTATTCTTACTCCTGCATGCCTTGTTCTTTCAAACTACATTTTCATTTTTCTTTGTGATTTTGGGGTCAAAAGGGCTTTGTACTACTTTCCTTCTGCAGTGACACATGAGAGCTCAGTAACTCTAAATCACTCATAAGTGGGGCTGTATCAAATGCTTGAGTTAATTACTGTGTAATGTATTACAGAACAGTACTCATTCCAGTAAATTTTGCCTTTATTATTATCATCTCATTAGGTAAACTTATTTAGGGGCTCTTAGGAATATATTTTATAATATATAATTATGTATGTCCATTACTGTTTTAAACATTCATATGGAGCTTCATATTGAAGTATATAAATGGAATACACTGTGAGCACAGGAAAATAAAACTTTGATAGGTCATTTGTTGTGAGAGATGCAGTTGGATATTTTAGACTCCTTTCCAAAGCCAGAAGGAAAGAATTTCTTTAGTCTGTGTATAGAAGAGTGACTTCTCAAATGTTTGCTCTGAAATGAAAATGGATTTGTGTTTTTCCTTAAGCAGCACCTTCATATTGGGGGCTTGCATCCAAAATGCTTTTAAGATCTTGAAGCTTAGAGAAGGCTGTGCAAAGATTCTCACAACTGATTACCATGAGCTTTGAGACAGGTCCCTAATGGCAAGAACACAAGTTTTTATACATACTATGGTTTCCAAGTGCTGCTATCCTTTTTCATTTCACTGGTTAAATCTGCTGGGATTAGGCCTTTGCCATGCCAACTCCCACTTTCCTATATGAAGTTTTTTAAAAATAGCTTTCTTTCAAGAAGAATACCATTAAGTTTCTTAACATTCTCTTTCTTAACTTGTGGGTGACCTCAGAGTAGCTGAATTTTATTTGAAAATTATATTCTCCTGGAAAACCAGCTAGAAAGTATAAGTCTCAAAACATTTTGGTTGTCTTTAAAACACAGAATGTAATTTATTTGAAACTTAGTTATTGATAACACTGCAAAACCATTTTTGGTTATCTATATTAAATGTAAAAGAATGTTAACTAGTCAGAAGATAATAATTAGAGATTAGCTTTAGCAGTGTGGATATAAGGTGCATTTTATTATGATTTTCCATAAGCAAGAGAGTTTCTGAATAGGTGAATTTGTGCTTAAATTCTTGACAAGGGTCTTCTGTGTAGGAATTAGCAAGGAACAGGGAGCAGTATTAGCTGGGACCTGGGCTTGGGCCCTTATGCAGACCCTGGTGCATGGCGAAGGGTTCAAGGGGGCTTTAGCAGTAACTGGGACTGATATTTCCAAGTGTTAGCCAGGCAGAAAAAATCCTCTATGAAGTCACCTTCATTTTGAAAAATATGAAAGTCTGTGACTACAGTGTTGCTGTAACAGCTGAAGGAAACTCAGCATTGAATGCCAGAGCTGCGAGCGCGTGCTTGTTTGTTGGTTATGCCTTGGTGTTTTCCTTGAAAGACTGAGAGGAACCATATGGCTATGGAACAGGATGTTGTCAGGTCAGAAGACCTGCATGCTCAGCTTAGCTGGCTGCTAGACTGTACTGAGGAACTCTTCCTCATCCCACGGTTGAATAATTTGACTCTTACCACTTGAAGCACTTTTGAGTAGGGGCTGTCTTGCCTTATGCTATAGCATCACAATTTCTGCTGGCTTCCTTCAGTGTGAATATAAACAAATAATGATAGTAGACAACTCTGCTGGCCTCCTGAACCTTTATACTCCATTCTCAAATAAAACTGGTTTTCAAAAGCTAAAAACAGGTTACATAAACTGATCAGAATGTGAATATTATTAATAGTCAAAAGTTAGTTTAAAAAATTAATATAGACAGCTTCAATCACAGTAAAGCATGAAATAAACAGCTTCTTCTATTTTTTTTACCCTCAAATATGGGATCTATTGATAGTGATCCATGCTGTGTCCTAGTGCATCAATGTCCAGCTGTGTGATTGCCATGTGAAAGGTGTGCAATTGTCACGTAGTGGTTCCCAAACCAAGCCTGTGTAGACTCCTTTTGAGGAATCAGAAAGTCCAAACTTTGCATGTGCTGTATGAGCCTACACACAAATAGCTGGGAGCTATTGCAGTTGAGACGTGTCACCATTTGGGAACAGCTGCGGCGTGCAACATAACACACATAATTCCTGCTCTACACAAACACCTGTAACCTAGAAATAGGAGAGATCAGACTACCAATTTTCAAAGCTCAAAGCTGCATGATGGCAGCAGTAATTCAGCTGCTCTGAGTCCTAATCTGTTAGTGAAGTGTCCTACTGTTTTTCTTATCCTTTTCCAGAGGGCTGATTAGGCCAGATGTTGTCCTTCCACTAAAAGAAGATTATATCATCAATGATGCTTCTTTATAGCAGAGCACAGATTTTCTGAAGCAGTAGCCTCCCATTCACAGTTTGAAAGAGTATTTGACAGCTGCTCAGATATATGAAATTGACTTTTAAAGGCTGGTCTGAAAATCAAACTGCCCTTTGTGTGAGTGCTTAAAATGGACGTTGGTGCTTAACACTTAGCATCCAAATTAGAGAATTTATATGTAGTAGTGTTAGGGGTGTCTATTTTTGATGTCAGACTGTTCTGAAGAGACCTCTTCACCATGTCCTGAATTAAAGTTAGGGCTACAGATGAGTTACTGGGAGGGATGTGCTGGTTCTACTGATGATAGCAAAATATTGCTCAACAGCCTCATGTGTTCCCCTACTCATCCCTGAAGAAAAAAAGAAAAACATCTGACATAGGTGCTGGCTGATATGTAATTGTGCTACATTACAGGCTTTCTAAAAGAAGACAACAGATTTTTTTTTTTTTTTTTAGAGATTTTGGACTCAAAAGAGTAAGTGTTTGTTCTGGGCATCCTTCTGATCTAAAAGCTTACTAAATAAAATAGTTTGTTCCTTATATTCATATGTTCCTTATAGTCATATGTTCCTGTCACTGTAGTAATTATCATGTGGGACTTTCTTTTGGAGTATAACAATACTAATATAATACTAGTTGACAAATATTTTATTGTTCCCTTCTAGTACCAGACAGCATGGGTAAGGGATAGAAGCCAGAAAACCATGTGAAAAAAAAAAAAAGGATGCAAAATGGAATAACCAAATTGGAAATCAAGTCTTCTGAATAATTAATAAAATATTTCTTAAGGCATTCTTCTGATAAATTTAATGCTGGTTTGACTGCTACAAGACATGCTTTGTTTCAGTTCTTTGGTGTTCATTGTTTGAATTGTGCTCATGTGTGAGGAAATGAAAACTTTTTTGAACAGAAGCAAAATTACCGGTTTCTTGCATAATTGGAAGACAACAAATAATTAAACTTTACTGAATTGAGTGCAATATTTTGATGACTAGATAACACCATATTATGTCCTGAAGCTGCTGTATTTTGCTTCTGTGCAATCTGTCTTCCTTTCCATGATATTACAACAGTATGTTCTGTCCCCCTAACCTCTACAATATGCCTTCTCTTTTTCAAATGCTATCTCAAGGTATGATGTCATCAGATCTTATAATTTCATCACACCATCTTATTAAATTGGTATTCAGGTGTTTAAATATTTGTGATATGTTGTAACATCAACATTTGCAATATTTGCCTTAATCTCATTTGTGGTTTCTTTTTTTATCATTCCTGTCACCACAAGGTAAGATATTGCAGTACACAGCCAAAACTGTGTAAAACATCATTCACTCCTTGACATCTGGAGTAATTTTTTTGCAGTGCTTCTTTGTTCAAATGTATTTATTTTGCTGAATGGCGTAAATGAAAATATTTAAATCCTTATTCTGCCTTTATATGCTGATTAAAAGACAAGTGCTACAAATTTGCAACTTGGATTTAACCAGAAGATGGCATGTTGTTCTCCCTCGCTCCTTTTTCTTTCTTACTTATTAACAACTGCCTTTCTCCTTTTTCTGTTGTTTCAGTTAAAGGATCAAGAAAGTTAAGTCTGCCAACAGATCTTAAGACTGATCTTGGTACGGTAGGCGAAAGCCAACAGCTTTAAACTTCCTTACATTCATTGGCAAAACATTTTACCAACTGATTCATGAGATAACACAATAACTTCAGAGGCTTTGTCTGAAAAGGCTTTCTAAAAACCACCTATTAACCCATACAGTTCTGTTGGCAGCGCTCAGCATTTTGCTTGTTTAATATTCATCAATTTCATGTAGACATATATTGCCGATCATTACACACTATGTGTGTAATACTTTATTCTGAAAAAGCTCCAGAAGTTTTTCCAAGCTGGTTGTTGGTGAACTCTGCCTATAATATCCAATGCATGCGCTGGTCTATTTTCTTTATTTGGTGTATGAATTGTGCCACAACAGTGATAAGACAATTGAACATCTGTATTTTATGGTGTCTTTAAATGTCTGAGAAGTCAGATCAGAAGTCAGTCATTTGTCTCAGTCCTCTTCTTGAGATTTACCTCAGCCAGCTGTTAAATACATAGCTTTTCTGTAATCTTTTTTTCTCAACTCTGCTTTAATATTTCAGTGGAAGTGTATACTGAGAGCACAAACTTCACCTCAAAAAACCTAAAACGAAAACTCTTTATCTTCAATAACCTAAAACTGCTTGGAGCAGATCATGCAACACCATATCCACATAAAGGGTATTGCTTGTAATATTTGATTTGGAATGTGTAGTTCACACACACAAAAAAAAATCTTATAATTGTTCTTTAAATAGTCTCAAGGAGTTCTTTCTAGTTTTGCTCTCTTGGGAAGTTTTCCTTGTAAGAGGACTGAAAAAGCCAAGTAGCTATGCCCCATTACTTAGTGTCTTTTTAGAGATAAAAATTAAAGTTGGATCATGTGCTTGGATAAGACAGCTGAACTTCATTTCTGTCACTGGGAACAATGTGCACCTATTAACCAAGGTAGCACTTGTTCCACAAGGCTAAAGTCAAGGGTATAAATATGTATTTCACATTTTAAAACACTAAGGAACTTGAAAACTGTCAATTGCTCCTGGTAAAGATTAAATAAATAAATGTTGAGAAATTATTGGACAATTCAATCCATATTGAGCGGGCTTCAGAGTACAAAGTGATTCAGTTGAAGTTTGAGAAAGTAGGAATGGACAAATATACCTAAACAAAATTTGGAGTGGAAAATCATAATATTCCTAATATGCCAAAAAGGGGAAAGAAGTAGGTAGGTATAGACCTGTAAAATAAATATTTATTGCTAAAATAGTGGGCGGATATTAAGAGGGAAGGTGAATACTTAGAGTGTCAAAATAGCCATAGGATAGGACTTAAGACTAATCCATAGTCTACAGATCAAGCTTCTTTTTGTTAGTATTATTAAAAATACATTGTCTTGAAGAACACGTGTCATTAAATAACTTTAAATCATGAAGCATAAGACAAGCAAAAGAGAAACTTCATGGACAAAAGACTGGATTTAGAGGACTTTGAAAAGAAAAGAAGTATACCATTGTAATGAGAATTAGTGAGAGCTTTATTGTGTAATATAAAATGTTGCATATCAAAGAAAAAACTACATTATCATCAGCTTTCCTGTAATCATGTTGGGAGCAGGTCAATATCGTTGCCTAGAATATATTGGCAAATTGCAGGCAGATTAATATTTTAAAAACCCGAAGGAAACACACACCAAAAAAAAATCTCCAGAAAACCCCAAGAACTAGGAAGCTGGGTAAAAAGCTCCAGAAGTTAAACAAATTCAACCTGAAAGGCTAGGAAGCATGGTGATCCATTTTAAATATATTACATATGTAAGGAACTTAGAAGATTAATGAAATGCATAATCCTGCCTGTAGTTTTAATTTCAAGTTGTTATATTTCTGCCATTCCTTTATTTGCTTGTATTCATTATTTTTTAATAGTATAGAACAAGCTAAATATAAACTAAAATAAGCCTAAGAAGGTCTAGTTCAACATCTTGCAGAAATTAGTGGAATGCCAGTGATTCCAAAAGCTTCATAAGCACTGAAAGGTGTGATCAAATTGTCACTAAAGCATCCTGTTTATTGTTAGTGCCGCAGCAATCAAGTATCCTGCACTCAGATTACCCAGAAGCTAAGCATGAAGCATACAGAAGCAGCATTCAACGTAAAAATTGGCAGATATTCATGGATAGTCAACAGCAGAGAGAGACTTAGAAAAGGAAAAGATAATGGACTGAAGAATCCCCAAACTTTCAGGTCTGACTGTCTTAGAAGGGCAAAATATTCCTGTTAATTATTCTAGCCATTAAAACTGTGCTGAATTACAGATTGCTTAGTTTACAACAGGCTGGAAAGAGCCTCTTTTACTCAGTATAAGGAGCTACATTTAAATGAGAGTTCCTGGAAAAGGTGATGACTGCATTTCAGCTACTTCTGTTCCAAAATGTCCTGGCCACACTGTTAGAGCTCTTGGAGATTATTTATCTGTTGTTTGGCTGTTGCCTGAGATTGTCCCCATAGTCTCTATATTCAGGAGCTGACAATAACTTTCTGGCCCACAGCCCTTGCAAAGATATTCAGATCACCACTTTGAAACGATAAAATATTGTCCATGCATCCCATTGGCTCTGGCTCATAGCTTTTTAGAGAGTGCTGATATATTGCCCACTCCCAGCAGTGACTGCAGCTAATTGGGACATACATTAGCATTTGGCAGCTTACAGTTCTGCTCCCTTCTTATGATTTGCCTCGTGGAATGTCCTTGCTTTCACTTTGCTTTGAATTGTAAATAGTAGAGGTTAAGTAGAATTTAAATCTATTTCAGGTAGAGATGTTGCCAGTACTGGAAATTACTTGGGGAGTAGTTTGCTATCATTTAGGGGAATAATGTGTGAGCTGGTGAATCAGGGTGTTCTTGTTAAACCTCAGCAGGATTTTCATGACCTAAAGGTACTTTGGGACTCCACTTTAACTTTTATATGACTAATGAAATTGATCTCAGCTTCTTTTTATTTTGATGTGGTGACTATTTTCTCTCCTTGCTGAAGCACTTGTCGCCTGTGGATGTTGTATCTCCACACAGAAATGAGTGATGTGACACATGAAGGGATACACCAAAACTTCATGATAGTTTTAGCTACTGCAGGTTACAGCAGCCCAATGTTTGACTTGACCAGGAGGAAGACATGGCAATGCTGCTGCCCAGACTGTACAGCTTCTCTATTACCCTTCAGAGACAGCTCTGAATAGTAGTAGTATCTTTATTTTTAAACCTAATAATGTTTCCCAAAGTCTTCTGAACAGTTCATATTCATTTCCTTGCAGTGTTTCACAGAAATTAATTATGGGGATAATCCTAATTTCATTTAATCAAGTGGAGAGTCTGAGATATATCCAGACACATAGAACTGCTTTGGAATGAGAGCTTTCTAACTTTGCTTCACCAGCTACTTAAAGCATCACCTTGTATTTTTCTTTCAGAAAATATTTCTGCTCATTTCACTAAAATATTTTAAAGGTTCCATCTGATCACAGGGAGCCAGACAGAAGGCATAGCTAAAGATGGGGGAGAGTCAGTAACTGCTGACTTTTCTAGAATTACTGTGAACAAATAGTTTGATTGTAAGGAATTATGCCATCACCTAGACTTTATTAGTGAAATAACAAAAGGAAAGGCAAATATAAATAGACATCTTTTTTTTCTTCTTGCTAACCTGTGATCTTCAAAATTTTAATATATGCTTTTTGCAGATACTTATAAGCAGTAAATGAGTTCTTTGCCAAGTTAAGTTAATGTCTTCCATTTTATACAGCAGTGGAAATCTAGAAAAATTACCAAATAAGCTCATTTTTCTCAGGGGTTTGAGAAGCATATTCTAAAACAGAGGCCCAAAAACTTTAACTCTGAAAGTTGGGTTCATAAAACAGAGTTATAAAATAGAGTTATAATAGGAAAATATCTACCATTTGATGCCTATGTATTTCATTGACAGGGAAACATCACTTCCTGGATGTTCCCAAGCCTATAAAACAGTGCCCGAATAAATGAAATCTCATTTCCATTTGAACAATGAGCATGGAGTTATAGCAATTCTTGCTTTAATTTTTCAAAGTATTTACAGCAGACATTAGGCACTCACACAATTTTTAAGCTTTTAATCTGTTTTTGCTTACTACTGCATTGGACAAACTGGCAGATTTTAGGTAGAGCATTCTGTATTGATTTGTCTGGATCTATACTTCTGTTTACAAGGCTAAAGAACATTTCAGAAATTTTAAAACCATGTGAGTTGCTTTCCTCCTTGGTATGACTTTGTAGAAAAGACAATCCAGACATCCAGCTTTACCAATGACTTTTTCTTTAAATGCTTGGCAATATACATTGAAAATTACAGCAACTTCACAAGTATAAGGCGCACCGGAGTATAAGGCACACTTCTGGGTGTCGGCAGATTTTCAAATTTTGTCCATATATAAGGCCCACTGGACTATAAGGCACACTTTTTTTTTTTTTTTTTTTGCAGTGAGGATCCACGTGACAAAGTAACGAATTAGTAATGGAATCAAATGATTGCGGGCTTTACTGGCAGGTGCTCAATTTGCAAACATTTTTCACAGATTGGCATAGACTTTAAATGCAGCCACAGGCGCCCTCCCCATGCTGCAGGCCCTGGCACTCCCACCCGCCCCCGGTGCCGCGCAGCTCAGCCCACATGCCTCGTGGCTCAGCCCCTTCCCCCAACACGCTGCATGGCTCAGCCTCCCCACCTGCCATGCCTCACGGCTCGGCTTGCGGCTCACACTTCTGGGTTGGCAAATTTCCGAACTTTGTCCATATACAGGGCACTCCAGGGTATAAGGCACACTTCCGTGTTCGGACCAAAATTTTAGTCAAAAGGGTGCGCCTTATACACGTGAAATTACCGTACTTGTATTTTTGCATTATAAGGATTTTAGGGACTGTCCAGTGTATGTCTCCTCCAGAAGGGTAGAGGAACTTTCTGTTCCCTTCTCTGTCTGAAAGTACAATCTGAGTTGAGGAATCATCTGAACTCTGCCTCTAGGTAGAATCACAGCATAATCAAGGTTAGAGGGGACATCTAGGCCTCCCAGGTCTAAGTTGTCTAGACCCCCATCCTGCTCAAAGCAGATCAGGCTATACCAGGTAGGTCAGGACAGTGTCCAGTCAAGTGTCACAGCATTTGATCTGCAGTCTGGCAAATGCCAAAGATAGGGGAAGGATTTCACCCTGCAAGTGGCTGGTTATGCTCTTGTTGAGTTGGTGGAGGATGAGCTTTGCCTTTCCTGCTTCAAGTTTGATCGCTATGAAGGTGCAAAACACTGTGAGGTGGACTAGTCTTTCACTTTTACAGGAATGGTTTTAAACCTTTAGTCTTTTGGCTATCTGATGGATATATTAGCACTCTACCAGTCCATATAACAAGAAATTTTAAAAAGCAACAGGATAATTCATTTATTATAGCAGAATACACATGTGCTCTGTGGTAATATTTCACAGCAGAAAGGGGCTATGTTCTAACTTCTAATTCTCACGGATGAGGAAAAAAAAAGTACAACAAACTGATCTACTTGGGAATTTTTCAAGCAAGTAGTTAAAAGGAAACTATACAAAAAATACCTAACTAAAATGATTATAAGTAATTTCATCACAAAGGAATGGCAATGAAATGCCTCATTTGGTAGCTGGAATAACAAAACAAGCCGTAAAGATCCTTTTACATTTAGGAGTTGATAATAACAAAATGATACGCAACTGCTAGGTTCCAGTGTAACAGGTACTCACTGTTCCCAAATTCTTTGGTTTTGCATAAAGAAGAGTTCCTTACTGAGCACTTCAAAGGTAAGTCATTTTCCACTCCTTTCATGCACTGCAAACACATACAGGGTATTCTTCCGTTGTGGGGTCTCTGTTCACGTCTCAGATTGTAACATTTTTCATTTTTAAAACCAGAGAATGAATGCCAGTTTTTTCCATGGTGAAAATGCAAGGGCAATGCTACACTAAGGGGTGCTGGACAAGTAGTTGATATCCAGGTGGTCTTGTCATCAATCCACTCTGCTTGCATGTTCCAGTGTTGTCTTCTGTGCAGCTCAGGATTTATCACATTTCATGCTTATGTTTCAGAATTCAATCAAGTTTTCTGTCCTATGTTTTCCTGTTTATTGCACAAGGAATAGCAACCATTTATGTCTGATTATTCTCTACAGGCACACTAAGTGCTGTGTACTTTTTCAGACAGTCCAGTAGTGTGGTGTTATATGATCACCTGAAATACAGCAGATGAATCTAAGGAGCAGAGTTAGATCCAATTAGTCCAAAATTTTCCCACTATTCTGTGGGAGCAAGCTAGATTTGTTTTTAGGCTTACACTGCCAGGTTTCAGCTTTTCAGATATGATAACGTAGAGGTGATGGTATGACAGACAATAATGTATTCTCAATGTTTTTCATTTGGAGAGTGTTTATTTTGTATTTTCATTTCATTTTTTTTATAATTTCAGGTTTTAAAAGAGAATCTGACAGTGATCTGACAATGCACTTAATGTTTTCAGCCACTTCATGGTATTTTTTATCTCTGATAAATACATCTGTTCATCCTGCTTTCAAAAAACATGGTGATTTTAGAACTAAGTGTATGATAGGATTTTGTCACCCTAAGCAGAATATCATTATATTACACAGGCAGTAGGCAGTATGTTACAACCGCAGCATATTATAGTGTTAGAGTGGACCTAAATATTCTACCAGCATGTCATTAGGGCAACTCTTCCTTCCTCTTCAAACTGATGAAGACATGATGTTAAATGTACTTTTTTTGTTGGCAGTGCATTGGTATTAACCTCTTCCGCCAGGGCTTTCACCTTCTCTCCTGCCTGGCTGGCAGAACTGCACCAAGGGAAATTTGTGATTCTGACTTTTTAAGGAAATTTCTTTTAAATAAATTCCTTAAAATTCTTAAATTTTACGGTATCAGTCTGTGTTCTCGCTAATAAATATTCACACTATTACATTAATTTTGATTAATTACAGGTAAACCTGAAACTGTTCTTTGGGCCATTTGTACGGTTTTGAGATTGCATTTTTTTTTCTTAATTCAAATGTGTATCTCTTTGCTGTGTAAAAATAAAGGTTAGTCACTATCGGCGATGAGAGAGAGACAGGAACTACTGAATGGTGATCAGAATCCAATTTTTAGAGCTACATGTGTTTATATACCATTTCAGGAAGGATAGTAATATTTTACTACAATCATCAGATTAAACATCATACAGACAAACTTTACATTCCTACTTAGTAAAATCGTATTTCCCATCAGCCAGACTTGATCCAATCTTCTTGCTATCTTCAGAGCTCTATTTGCTCTTGCTAAGGCATCCTCGTTATCAAGCTGCACATGCTGATTAAATCTACAGTACTATCAGTCTCATTTACGTTTACCATATCCAGAAGTCACCACTATAATCATTACTCAAAATCTAATTTATTGGTAATACAGAAAAATCCCCCAGTAGAAAGAGATGGATTTTTTTCTTCACTTTAACAGTAAATATTGTATTCTTCAACAGTTGTTGAGAAGATTCTCTGAGACTTATTTTTCAGGTTCTTTCTGTTCCACATTAAAGCATTTCTCTGGTTTTCTTCTGGTTCTCATCTTCTCTTTTATTGTTTACTTCCTTACAACTTAAGATGGTATTATAATGCTTCTAATTATGGATATTTACATTCCTTTGTCTCAGCCTCTTTTTAAATCATTAATAGGAAGGTTTTCAGCTAGCTTTTCTGCTTGAATTTATCCCTTTGTTAGAATTGAAAGAATTGGTTGCTTATATTCTTTCCTGATTTTTTGTGTAAAGTGTAAAAAATTGCTACACACTCTCTGCAAATTAGTGCTCCTTTCTTACTGACATTTTCATTGCATTTGGCTTTAACAAGTGTTCATCTTTTTACGGGTAAATTGTTGGTCTCTTTTGCTTTTTTGCAGAAGTCACCAAGTTGTTTAAAGGTTCTAAGTTTGCAATCAGGCAGGTTGTGTAGGATATACATGTTACTGTGTGTAAATTAAAATCACCATGTGTGTATAGAATACTCTGTATATAGAATAACCTGTGCAACATGCTTCAAAGAAATCTGGCTTAATTTGCGCTGCCTGCAGGTTTGCTGCTGTCATGTTGCACATCACATCTCTCAGTAGTTTCATCAGGTTGACAGTAACTGATGTTACTTCTTCAATTCCTCTTGATCTCATGATCCCACTAGTATTTTGTGTGACGCTCTTGCCTTACATATCCAGCACAGTTCTTTCTTTTTTAAAGCAGTTTTTGGGGTGCACAGGACACTGAATGGTGCTAGTGTTTGGTAACAGGGACAGATTAAGCATTTTTAATTCATATGGGTATGCATTTTTAATTCCGTGGGCCTGGACAAAGGCAAACAATCATGAACTGCACTGTAGAAGTAGCACATGGAGAACATTACAGAATTTTATGTCATGAACTTTTATATCGTTTAATACATCATATATACATACCATGATTTACTGCTGCTTTATTAAACCAATGCAGTTAAATTAGTATTAAATGGACTAAAGGGATAATTCCCTATGATTACTTCCAATGGCTTGCATGAGCCCTAAATTTTTAAATTAATGATCAGAATAGCTACAAACTGGTCCCTGGCCATTTA
>PYHW01009147.1:1980690-2040886 GCA_013186435.1 Turdus rufiventris | reverse complement strand
TCTGATCTACATGTTGCAAATTTTGCTGACTCCCGGCAGGTGCGCCTTATAGTCCGGTGCGCCTTATGGTCGTGAAATTACTGTAGTTCAAAATTCACAGGAAAAAGACAAACCTGCTCCCTTATATGCTTCAAGGATAAGCTCCCCTAAACCCTGATGCCCAAATATATTGCTTTAGTGTGGGACTGGCTGAAGGGTTCCAGGAGTACTGGAGAGGATAATTCTAATTCACTTCACTTCATGGGCAGCAGCACCCATGGGAAGGGGTAAGAGGTGTTGGCAAATGCAGTGGTAGAAAAGGGGTATTTTGTGCAGCGTTTTCTTCAGCAATAACTGTTCTTTATCTCTTCCAGAAGAGGAGAGACTGAGGAGTTGTTACGCTATTGTGTCAGTAGCACAGACCAATCTGCATTGCTGCTTAAGAACAACATTGATGTCCCTGATATCAACTAATGCTCCAAATCAATTAATATTTCTGAGCTGAGAAGAGCCCAAATGACCATGTGACAAAAGCAGTAATCCAGCAAGGACAAAAGTTAAAATGTTGCTTTTCCTTACAAATCAAACAAAGCTGGAAAAAAGCTGTGTTTTTACAAGCCTCTTGTATGTGTTCTTTGGGGTGACTAGGAGACATCTGTCATGGCAAAGGAGAGTCTGGTGACTCAGACTTCAGAGGGGTAGAAAATCACAGGCTGAGAGCTTCAATGTTCTCATTCTCCCTTGGAAAGTACACTGTAGAAAAGTAGTACTCTTTTGTTCTTGTCACTTTTCTTGCATGCTTCATCTTTTTCAGACAATGCAGTAAGGAACCTTTTCTGAAACAGCATATGATTTTCTTTAGAATTGTTTCGTATCACAGAGCTTATAGCATTAACAAATGCGACTAGTTAATTTTTAAATACACACATGGAATTTTCATAGATTTGAGTGGTCTTTATCTACTGTATTCTTTTCAGTTTCTCTACAAAAAAAATTGCAGTCATTTTCCTATAATTATCTTACTCTTTGTGCAAGCTTTAGTTTTTACTAAAGCTTGAAGACCTGCATTTCTTCTTGTATACATTTTAAAAAGTTGTATCCAATCAGAGGAGCAGAACAGTGTTAAAATACAGACAAGTTTGTAGCTGATCAGTAAAATCCCTCTTCTGCTCATTGTAATAGCACCCACTAATATTTCACCAACTTCAGTACTTGAAGGAATATCCCCACAGCTTCTAGGATGATGCCATATTTTTTTTTCTTTCCAGGAACTGGCTTTGCTTATTAAAAAAAGCATTGTCAAAGCAGTCAAAGGGATTTAGGTGCCCAGATCCTAATGATGATTTTGTGGGGGCCTTTGAAGGTAACTGAGACAAGCCAACATACTTAGAGAAACATAGCAGCCTTTCTCTTAAACTGTAGCATGTGTTCTGGTGGTTCTGTACAATGCTCGGGAGAGAGGACTCATGAATGTTGTTGATGTTTTTATAAAATACGATTTTTTTTTTCATTCTGTTATGTTCCTCACCACTTCCTAGGATTCCCCCTGGAGATAATTAGATATCATGCTGAAACACCTTCCCACAAACTGAATTTTGGAGAAAGGAAGCAGCTGGATGAGGATGTATGTTGCTGAGGTTGAACAGTCAGCCTGTGACCTTGAACAAAGCCCCTGATCTCAAAGGACTTTCCACTGAAATATACGAACAGTTCCAACAAATTTTGGAAAATTCCCTGACTAAAAATGGAATGAGTCATCCACATCAGTTTTACATCTGCTGTTAGCTCAGTTAATAGCCATGTATTAATGAAAAATGACAAGAATCATGAAGTTGTGTTTCCTACAGAGCTATTTGGTTACACAGTACAGATACTAAATTGCTTTCTAATCTATAATGCTGAACATTTTTTTCAAGTTTTGTACATTAAGAGTGAGCTGTTTTCATATGGAAAGGACATGACTTGCACATTCAAAGACTACATACACCACACTATACACTGTATTCAGTATAAAACCAGAATATTGAGTGAATATAGAAATAGTTTTTCATAATGTACACAATTATGCATGGTAATTGAGAAATAAATTTATCTTGGTACAGGAACATTCTTATTTTCCTTGGATACAATACAAATCAAAGAGAGTTGACTGAATATGATACTTAAATGTGGAATCTTAAAGACTAAGATAATTCTCAGATATAAATAACCCAACATTTAAAATTAAGGCAAAACCCCCACGATTGTCCCTACCAATAGTGTTGAGCTTTTACAGTTTTTGAATAAAATACTCAGTGTGCTTGCATGAGCCTGAACATTTTGCTCATAACGTTTTGCTTATGACCGACTGTTTACTTAAAACAATCTGTTGACCAAAAACAATTCACTTATACCTGGGTATGCATCTGTTCATATGTTGAAGGGGAAATTGTGTTAGGTAATTCTCCTCATGCTGTCTTGCCTGGCATTAGAGAGGAAGAAAAATATTGCATTAATATTTTATGGTCCAGTCCAATTCTGAACTCTGATCCAAGTCCAGATCAGTGGATGTTGTGGTTTAAAGACCTGTTGACAAAGAACAGATGAATGTAGCAAGAGTTTGAAGCAGGGATGTTTTGTTTCCCACCCCATGAGACAGCAACATGCTGTCCATGGCCATGGCCTCATTTCTATAGAGCTGTAGCAGTCAAATCAATTGTTCAGCAGTCAGTTTCCTTGGAAGTAAAATAAATCTATGTGATATATAAATAATAAAATACTTAACAATATTATGGCTATTTTTGTAATTACCTCAAATAGTGGCCTGAATCATGCAGCTTTGAGTCAGGCAGGGAAGATCTCTAGCTCTGAATTCTACCCTGTAGTAAATGACACTTGCAGTTCTTATGAGAGCAAAAAGGAAAAAAAAACATTCAAATTGACTTGGTATCTCTTAGGAGTTTTTTCAAATTATACCTTAAAGATATGGTGAGTTATTTTTTACATACCTGTGATGGGTTGGTAAAACAAATCACAGAAGATTTGATTTAACCCATTCTCAAGTATCAGAGCATCTCTCCTCCGTTCTGAATCTTGGGAGCTGACACTTAACTTAGCATTTGTTGCCTTCGCTTTCCAGATCATGTGAATGGTCACTGTACAAGCCCAACATCCCAGAGCTGCAGTTCAGGCAAACGACTTTCCAGTGCGGATGTGTTGCGAGCAAACCGCCGAGGGCCTGGCAGGCCCCCCTTCAGGAAAGCTCAGTCTGCAGCCTGCATGGAGATTTCTCTGCCAGTCACCACAGAAGGTGGGTGGCAATGACTGTTTTGCCAGTTATTTGTGAATTTCTCACTGGGTGCAAAAGGGAGTAAATTCAGCAGGATCCTGGTCTTGGTTATTGCCTTGAACTAACTAACACTTTAAACTGTGATTAGGTAATCAGCAACACCATGACCCTAATCTTCCTCTTGTGAGGATGTCCTGGTTTCAAAGACAGGTATTTGCCAAGAAAGGCAGGAATCCCTCCCTGAGATGGAGAGTGGAGATTCCCTCCCTCCAATTTATTATAATTTGGAAATTAAGGGGTTCTCAGGCAAAGATATGTGTTTAGGAATAACAGTTCTCTACTAATATATCTACAAGACAAACAAAAACAACATCAGCTATGAAAAACAGCGACAAAACAGAACAGTAGCTCAGTTCCAGTCCTTTTCGGCCACAGACACTCTCTTCCTGTGCTCAGTCCCAGTAGTGGGGCCAGGGCAGGTCCTGCGCAGCTGCGGAGGGCTGGGATTATGGAGGCAGAGGCCCAGTGGGAGAAGGGTAGGGGAAGGACTCCCCTCGCTCACCATGTGGGTTGTGGCTCTCGGCTGGGTTCTCAGAGGTGACAGGCTGAGTGGGAAGGCAGCTATGCAGTGTCTCCAGCAGAGGACCTGGCTCCCGGAGTTGGGACGACATGAGGTGGAAGCGAGCAGCTCACCGGATATCGCCCTCCGACCCCGCCAACAAGGGAGAGAGCGCCAGATCCTGCCTAACTCTTTGTCTATAGCGATCACAACCTAGAGTGCAGCCTGACAAGCTCTCTTAGCATAATAATGGGGAAATTTCCAGACCCAGAAAAAAAACAGATAAGGGAACAAACCCCAACCCCCAACAGAGGAACTACAAAACATTTAGTAATACAGTGATACTTCAATGGCATGATGTTGCTTTCTACATACCCGTGTCATGAAAGATTCACTTTATGTGGTTCATTGCTAGTTAGAATACCTATCAAGTTTAATATAAAAGTGTATCTCTTTTGGAGATAATCATCTAACTTCCTTTCAGGCTTGAGAAGTAAATTGGATTAATTGACTTTAAAAATTCCTATTTAAAAGTATCACTTAAACAGTATTAAAACTTTCAGTAAAGTTACTGAAATTACTGTTGCAAGAGCAAACCAGGCAATCTCCAGAGTACAGTAATTTCACGACTATAAGGCGCACCCTTTTGACTAAAATTTTCCCCCGAACCCAGAAGTACGCCTTATAGTCCAGTGTGCCTTATATGATGTACAAAGTTGCGGCATTTGCCACCCCAGAAGTGTGAACTGCAATGGGGGGGCGGTGCCGCGGGAGCGCTGAGTCGCAAGGGAGGGCGGGAGTGGGCAACCACGGCTGGCAGGAGCTGTGCGGGGAGGGAGGGAGCTGCCACCGGCCCCAGCCCTGGTGCGGGGGGAATGAGGAGCCGCTGGGCGGCAGTGGCACAGCCCAGCCGCGGGGGGTGCGAAGCGCCACCGGTGGCAGGGGGAGCATAGCGCCGCCAGCCATGGGAAAGCGGCGGCACAGCCCCTGTGGCTGTGGGGAAGGGGTGAGAAGCAGCGGCGCCGCCGCCAGCCGCAGGGAAGGGGCCGAGAACCGGTGGCAGTCCCCAGCTGAGCAGAGCCCGCCGGGCGGCGGCAACGGGCCAGCGCCGGGCCAGGGTGGGCCCGGCGGCATCAGGGCAGCGCTGGTGTGGGAGGAAAGCTGGCGGCAGCGTAGCAGCCCGGGCGTGGGGGGGAAAGCCCGGTGGTGCAGCCCAGGCAGGTGGGGAAAGCCACCGGCATCAGGGCAGCGGTGGCATGGGGCGAGCCCAGTGGCATCGGGACACCCAGAGGGCCAGGGAACTCCCGGAGCGCACGGGCAGCGCGGGATTCCCAGAGCGCCAGGGGACTCCCAGAGCGCACGGGTAGTGCGGGGTTCCCGGAGCGCCAGGGGGGTGCGGGACACCCGGAGCGCCAGGGAAGTCCCAGAGTTCATGGGCAGCATGGGATTCCCGGAGCACCAGGGGGGCACAGGACACTCGGAGGGCCAGAGAACTCCCAGAGCGCCCAGACAGCACGGGGTTCCTGGAGCGCCAGGGGATTCCCAGAGCGCACAGGCAGCGCGGGGTTCCCAGAGCGCCAGGGGATTCCCGGAGCGCACGGACAGTACAGGGTTCCCAGAGTGCCAGGGGGGCGCAGGACACCTGGAGCATCAGGGAACTCCCGGAGCATCAGGGCCCCAGGGGCGCTGCACAGAGCAGCAGCAGGCATAGCCCAACCCTGCAGGGTACAGGCAGGCCTGGGGCCCCATGGTTGTCGGGTTGAGGCGGGGCCTCGGCCAGCAACCGCGCAGAGAGCTGGGGGCGGATCCTTGCTGCAAAAACAGTGTGCCCCATAATCCAGTGTGCCTTATATGATCTAAAATATTGCGAAATTTCCCGACTCCTGGGGGGTGCGCCTTATAGTCCAGTGCGCCTTATGGTCGTGAAATTAATGTAATTTATATTAGCACATGATGTGATGGAGTATGATTGGAGCTTGTCCTTGTGTGTGTGGATTTGTGTACAAGTCACCTTTCAGCAGGTCTGTTGACTAAAATAATTTTCTGATTATCTGTAGTCTCTCAGTAAAGCAAAGCCTTCTGTCCAGCTTGTCTAATCTGTTTTTCAGTTGGTGGTATTAGTTTTTTGAATTCTAGCTCTACTGCCTGATCTGCCTGGAATGATTGACATTCCACAGTTCTTCATGTACCTGAATTTCTAGACATACTGTTCTGACAAGTGCTTTGATGTTTTTCTAAAGGTTTTTCTACTAAATGATATGGTGGAAGGTGGTACAATACTTTAAAGATTCTTATTCTGGGTGAGGGAAAAGGAAGAGGAGAAGTTAAAAGATTTGAGAAAGAAGAATATGCTGAGAATGAGAATTTTCTCTGTAATGTAAAAATGGCTTTGATCAAAATCTTCTGGTTGAGCTGTTCCAAAATAAAATGAAAAGATTCCCCTCTTTGCTAAGAATATATTGGCTACTTAGGAGCATATGCTGCAACAAACAATAGATGTATTCCCAAAAAATTTTTTCCTTTATTTTTATATTCTCATGAGGTGAGTCAAGATACATATTTTATGTCCTTTCTAGAAAGGTAGCATTTCAGGTTAGAATTTAGTAGATTTTATTATTCTACCAGAGTAGAATTTTGATTAGAGTTTGCTATCTCAGAAGGTCTTCTTAGACATTAAAAAAAGTGTGTGCCTTTGTGTGGGAGTAAATGGTTCTTACCTTTTTTAAGCCTGTCTCCAAGGCACTGATAATACTTGGAGATTTTTTTTTAATAATGCTTCCAGTTCCTGCTCTTTACAACCTCTTCTATATTATTTGATTTAAAAGATAATACATTTTGGTAAATAATCATAAGATATATATTAGAATAATAAATGGATCTTCTCTCTTTGCATTGAAGTTATAACTCTGCTTACTCAAATCTGACCTCCTGGTACAATAGGAACTATGTTTCCAGCATTTTCATCAATGCTGTTTTCAACGAACTTTCATACAATAAATTCTTCTGACTTCATTCCAGTGAGCTGATTGTCAAGATTTTGCTGACTTTCACCTCTTTACTTCTGCAGAAGGATTCCTAATATAGACAAACATTTTTGAAGAATGTCTTTGCAATGATGAATCATAGCAAGGAAATGAGGGAGAGGGAGGGCAGGGCAGGATAGTTGTCTTATTGTCTGCCAGTTGAAATATTGCAAACTGCTCAGATTATTACAGTGCTGATATTTCTCCCACATTCATAGCAGAATAATTCAAAAGCCAAGTCACAGTAACAGAGGAATGGTGCATCATTACTGTTATTGCCTAGACCTATGTTTTTCCTAGTCTCCTCATCCTCCTCTTTTATGCTTTTTGAAATGTTACATGTTGTCTCAGTATCTTCTGCTTTCATAAATGCACCACTCTCATGGCTGTAGTAAAAAAAAATCTATAGTTCCTCAGTATTCTGTATCTAATTTTAGCCAAAAAATTGAACCTTGCAAATTCTCAATAGTGTATTTACAGGGAAGTGTGTTTTTAAGGAAGTGATTTTTTTTTATGTGGAACACTGCAACTGGTTGCCTACAGAGGTGATGGATGCCCCATCCCTGGAAAGTCAGATTGGACAGGGCTCTGAGAAACCTGACCTGGAAGCTGTCCCTATTTATTGCAGGTGTGTTGGAACCAGATGACCTGTAAAAGTTCCTTCCAGCCCAAACTACTCTATGATTCCATCATCACTGATTCTAAACAATCTTGTTTTCACATACTTTTGATTAAACTGTGTATTTCTTGAGATAATATAAGAATTCATTGGCATTTTAAACAAACCCACAAATACAGGAAATTCCATTGCTTAGCTTCTAAAATCTAAACTTCAAGTCCCTTTTGAAAAGAAGTTTTTTGAGATTTCAGGAGTTAGTGTTTATATTTCTTTGATAAGGCTTTCTTGCACAGAATATAAACTACATTTTTTATTATCAAGTTAACATTGTGCTCTTAAACAGTAATAAAAAATACACATGAATGCAAATTGTTCTTGGCCAATAAAATCCTTACAGAGATTCTGACCCTTGATAACATTCTGTAGAATGAGAATGCGTTTTATCTCCAAGCATAGTGGATTTCTTTGAGGGCTGTAGCCATTTGCACTGCTCGTGTGTTGGTCTGTTCCAGCTCTGGGTTCTGACTAGCACCCAATGTTTTCTGCAGGTCTTCATAGAAACACTGAAATAAGGGTTACATTTTTGTTTAGCTTCCTGGGGAAAATGTGTGGCTCAATTGGTTTGCCTTATGTACTGTGCCACAGACCCAAAATAGTCCATCTCAGCCTAAGAGCAAACATCATCATTTTTAAACCTACAGAGATCCCAATCTGATCCAGATTTGCAGTGCAGATGAACAGACCCCAAACAGATCCTGCTTTTTTTTCTACATAGGAAAACAAAATGTGCATTTCATTTGAATTTTTATTTGCAATTTTAGATTAAAGAAAACCCTGAATTAAAGAAAACAGTGGCATTAAAGAATAAGAATAAAATTGCTGTGGGAGGGGAGCTCAGTGTGGTTGTACTTGTGTAGCTGGTGGGTACATGGATGTGTGCACAGATACACGTGCTGGCACACATTTCTCCTTGCTTTGTGTTTTAGTGGAAGTCTTTCAGATTCGATACTTCTTGGTTATTGATTTTTTTTTTCATTTTAACTGATCCAGTATACTCTTACACCTGAAGTTTTTCTTTTGTGTCTATATGGATAGGATGACTACAGTTATTCAAGGATAAGTTGTTCTTGTATCTGAATGATTTTGTACAATTTGTTTTGGAAAAACACAGTATTTGGTAATATATTATATAATTTAAACTATTTTTAATTCATCAAAAGTATTTTTGAAAATTACCATTTAAAAAGCCTTTTAGATAGCCTGATGGAAGCTTCCAGATAAGTTCAGTGTCCTGTAGTTGAGGTCTTGAAACGTAATACCGAGTAGTAATCTTAGAAAAAAGGCCACTGCCTGAGGAAGCAGACTCACCTGGTGTCGTGCTGAGCATTGCAGTGTTTGCTGTGTAATTTATATAAAATTTATATCATTTTTCTCCTGTCACTTATGGCTGTGCTGTTAAGCCATCTCTGGTAGTGCTGTATCCATAACACATTGGATTTTTTTGCACTGGATGAGTAAATGTGGCTGTGAGGTTTGCTTGCCATGTAGCAAGGGTAGAAGAGGGAGGTTTCCATTTTAATCACTGGCTCTTCTTATTCTTGAGTCTCTTGAGTCTGAAGCCGTCGTGTGAATGTCAGATAGGTAATGATGGCCAAGAGGATGGTTGGCATAGTTTTTAAGGCAGTGCTTGCTAGGCCTCCAAGGAAACAGAAAAAAAACCTGGTTGCTTGATCTAGAAAAATATTGGGAAAAAAGCACAAAATTATTCAAATGCATGGCAGGGTACTGCAGAGAGGAAGGGAATAGTCAGCTGTCTGCATCTCTTGAGAAAAGGACAGGACATAAATTACTAAGGCAGAAGCCTGACTTAAGAAAGACAGTTGGGGATTCATTTTGATCACAGGAGTAGTTAACTGCAGAAATTAATTCTCTGAGGAGGTTATTGCTTCTCTGCCAGGTTTTCAGAACAGCTCATGTTCTCCAGCACATTCCTTTTGCCAACACTCTCTATGTTGCAGAGTGGATAATTTCTGGTAAACTTCCTTGCCTAAGCAGTCAAGCCAGAGTGATGCTTACCTGATTCCCTGGACATGGCACAGCAGTCCCGGGGCCACACTTCATGAGGCCCCTGATTGCCGTGGCTTTTCACAGCTGGATTTTCATAGCACATGGAAAAGACTTTAGCTTGACTGCTTGATTGCTTGATTGATTGATTTCTCGGGGAGAGGTTGATGGTGTTGGTTCTTCCCGTAAATCATTTCAATTTTGATAGTGTTTGAAGTTTCTTTGCCATCAGTGTAATTGGTAAGACTTGTATAGCAGGAAAAAACACTAACTTCTGTTTGTCACCATATTTCTTGTCTGTGCAGAGGAACAAATAAAAATGTTGCAGAGAGGACTTGTTCTAGATCTAAAAAGTGTGTTTCTTACTTCCCTTGGAGTATATTTTCTGTTAGGTTCCACTAGGATTGAATTGATTTCTTACAAGAATATGAAAATGTTCCTTGTTTTTAAAACAACTGACTCAATGAAAATATTGTTGTTCTTACAGTCGCTGAATATCTAGTGATAATTATTTGATAATCATAATGATGATTTTATTTCAGGTGAAGCTAGTTTCACACTGTACTCTAGGCATATTGAATTTGAGTTATGCCCTGTGTACTCAAATTTAGGGTTTTTTCCTTACTAGCCATCACTTCAGATCAACACGAAGTGTTTTGCTATATCCATGTCACTTCCCTTGGCCTGCCTCTTCCACTCCAGTGCCCCTGGAGGTTCAGGTTTTGCAGATCTCTGAACTTTCACCCAAACAGCCTGGGGATGAAGCTGAGGTCCCCAGCACCATGGGTACCCAGGTGAGAAAGAAGTGGAGGCAGATCTGTTTCCATGCCATGGCTTCATTATCTTCCATTAAGCCTTTTGTCCCCCACCTTATCCTTGGGTACTTCCATGTATAAAAGTTATGCAAGCAATTATTTCATGAACTGTCAGTGTTATGAAGAATGCTTCAGCGGAAAGGATAGTTCAGGCTGGCGTTTCAGTTCTAGAGAATTGTGATATCTTTGATTAAAAAACATATGTCCAAGCTCATAAGCTAAGTCCAAATTGAGCTTTTAGTGATGTTAATGTAAAGACAGTTTGCTTGTGTAAGTCAAAGGAAGTGATTCATACAATTAAATATGGAAGTTTGATAGATTCTTACCGCAAAGATCTTTTGCATTTTTATAGAAATTATTTCTACTTTTTTCAACGTGGAGAATAACTCTTCCCTGACCGTTCCCTTCTAGTAAGTTTTTAAAACTTAATAAACTAAAACATAAGCCTCAACTTTACTATATTCTGGAAATACCAAAGATCCAGGTCTTGCATGTATTCTCTCTTTCAAGCTTTTATTTGCCATCCATTCCATCAGTGTTGTATCTGTGGGAATTACATGAAACCTTTCAGGTTACACTGCCTTAACTGTAGCAACTTCAGGGCAATACATTTCAGAACTTTCTCCAGGGAGGGTCAAGCATCCACCTGTGGTGAGATCCATGAGAGCACAGACGCAGCCACCATGGTTGGAATGCTCTGCAAGCTGCATATCCACAGCATAGTTTTAGGGAAACTTGCCATCAGTACCATGTTTGATCTCTGTGTCCTTGTGATGTTAGCTGTGCACAAATTCATGCTGTAAGTATAATTCCTTTACTGTATATTTCCCTTGACATTTGAAGCTTTGAATGCTTTCCTGACTACATAATTTTGAAAGTGACAGATTTCTCTTAAAATGTAAGATGATGGTCTGAAACTGGCAAATGTTTTAAATTTTTCCATTGGCCTCTGTTAGGTTTCCCTGCTGTTTGGGATTAAAACTTTTAGAGTTCTCCAAGTGAGGAGAATATAAACCATTCCACTTTTCTTTTTTTTTTTCAGAATATATTGATTTCCATGTCAAAAAGGTCAACTTTTGTATATTTCATAAACAGATCAATTACTCATTACTTTAAAACCAGGAAAGAATCTATAAATAGCATCCAAGACACTGGCAATCAATTGCAAAACTCTTCAGTAATGATTGTAAATATTTGCTATGAAAATGTTGTTTATGACTGGTATTTTCATACCTCTTAACAAGTGATACTTCTATTTTCCTGATTTTGACCTCATAAAGAAAATCACTTTATGTTAGTCCTAATTCCACTGTTTTATAAAAATCCCAGTAACAATTTCCTTGAAGATATGATATGGGAGGATGTGTTCCCCTTACAAATTTTGGTGCAGCTGAGAATAGACAAGTCAGAATATTCCCCAGAGCACAGGATACATGTGGGGTTTTTTAATTCCATGGGAAATTGAGGATATGGTGGTTTTATTTGTGCTAACCAAAAAGAAATTAAAAGAAAAAAAAATCTCTGCAATCTCTGCTCTGTACAGGTGGCAGTTGAAAGACATGGAACCATTTACTCAAACAATCTTTTAAATTCTCAGAAAACCCCCAAACCCTAAACTAAATCTTCCCCTAGACACCAGTGCACAGTAGCAGGACACTGCCAGGCAAGAAACGGCCTGGGATAGCTGCTCAGGGCTGCTTTTGTAAAAATGTTCTAATGGTGTTTGGCTCAGTCCTTTCTGTCCTTTTTCAATCGTGCCTTTATGGCAGTGGGTTGCATTTCTAGTGCTCCAGCACATCCATGGGATCAGAACATCCTCTCATGATGACCAGCGCTGACTGCTCTCACACGGATGAGCAAAGGGAAGACTCAAAAGTACCAGTTTCCTTTTTAACCTGTGCGTGCGTTGAAGTGTCCTGTGTGTTTTTCAAGAGGTGGGGGTGCAACTCAGAGCTTGGTTGCTTTCAAGACATAAAGCCTCTGTATGCTGCTGGCTCATCACACAAATTTAACAATCAGTCTAGTGTCACAAAGGAAGTTAGTTCATGAGTTTCCATGTGCAGCTCATTAACCCAAACTGTGCATTGGATGGGGCTGAGTGAAAATATTTTTAAGTAAGCATGGCTACTCTTCGGACAACAGTGGTGTTTATTCTGTGTGACCTTGACCTATGGAATGCAGCTTTTGCTGTTCATCATCCCAAATTACAGTCACTACTTAGCTCTCAAGAGCCACTGGATCCCTCTGATGGTGCTCTCTGCTGTCAGCTGCAGAAACAGCCTGGAGACCTATATAGCAGAAAAGCCAAGAAATCCGGGTGTGTGAGAAGAAGAGGGAAAAGGATGTGGTAGTCTGAGGGGCTGTGTGGGACCTAATGGATCCTGGGAGTTGGATATGCGCCTCTCAGAAAAAAGGAATACTGGGCTTCTGTAAGCAGGAAGCAATCTAGAGTCTGGAGCACATTTGTGAGACAGTGCCGTGTAGCAGGATGTTTGTTCTCCAGAGGAGGACAGAAACTTCTGAGGCACTTCTCACAGGTGTGTCCTGTGAGTCCTGTCCCCTCATTGAAGCAGAGCCCAAATCAACTTTGGCCTATGTTACAAGGAAGTTTGTCCTAGTTCAGACTTCTGCAGAAAGCTGTGGCAGCTGACATTCTTGCTACAGCCATCATGCAGAGTGAGAAAAGGAAAATAGAACAGTGTCTTGGTTTAGTTTAGATTTGCCAATTTTAATATACTCAATTTTTCTTTGAGATAGGATTTAGGAGCAAAAACAAGGCAAGACCAAAACTTAAAGGGGTATAAAGAAGAAATTTATAAATAACACAGAGAAAAAAAAATTCAGAATAAGATTTTCAGATCACTCCCTCCTCCCTCCACTTCCTACATTTTTTAACAACAACATACAGAGACGCTTCAGTCAGTCTTTCACTTAAACAATCATTTCAGTTTACTTCAGAGAGAGAAGTTCCTTCTTGTTTTGGCTATAGGGATTTTTTCCAGAAAATGATAATTTTTTCTTGTGTCTTCACGATTTTCATCTGCCCAGGAAAATTTGCAAATTGTGAAACTCCTCCCATCTTCACAGCCTTCCCAGAGCTGTGTTTGTGGGTTATGTCAAACTGATGGGGTATTACCTTTAAGGGCAAGCTGTTCAAAGGCAAAAGTTCTCTTCATCTCTTTTTCTCATCAAATGTCTCTGTTCGTCTTTCTATTTTCCAAAACAGAGACCCCCATTACCTCGGGGCAAAGGATCCTTTTCTTAAACACTTCAACCCCGCCATGTGTTTTTTCCACAATTTATAGGGATTTTCAGTGTAGTCCAGTCCACCCCACAGCTTACAAACAAAAAGGTTTTTTCAGCCAACTTTCAGGGCATCTCCTCAATCTCTTCCCATGTGGAAACTGGGTTCTTACCACTGACTGTAGTGTATTTTTCTGCTTTATTCCTTTTTACTCAAAGGAGGATAGGAGGTCTGCAAATCTTATCCGAGCATTGGAAGAGTTAAAATTTCACACAGTAGGTGCGGGAACTGGGCCAAGCCATGCTGGAGCTGTGCCAAGATCTGAGGCCACGCTGGGGGAGGCTTCACCTCCCCAGGGCTGCTCCAAGCCGTGGTAAGGGCTTCTCCATCTGTCTCTCCCCCGTGACCATCAGGACCCCGGTCATAAAAAACGGGGCCCAGCAGCTCCCAAGCCTACCCCTGCCCTGCCGGGCCTCATGGTGAAGCCGGACTGGGTCGGGCCGGAGCCAGACCGAGTGTTACCTGCTTAAAATCCAGAAGTCAAAAAATAACTTTTCACTTTTACCGATGTCATTCATAAAGGCAAAGTAATTGGTTTCCCAGGCTGTCAATTATTAAACCATCTTTTCAATTAGTCCCAGCAACTCACAGAAGAAGTTTTTACCGAGAAAAACCCTTCTCTGTGTGTGTGTACTCTTCTCCTAGGTAACTTCCGTGCAAAACCAGCACAAACAGAAAATCTGGAATATGGTGCTTGGATTAAGGTATGCTACAGACTGGCAGGTCAACTTTGACAAGATGGGATGTCATTTTAAGACATAGAAATCATACTAGGAAAGGATTTGGAAAATTTTTTAAACTTCCCAAAGGAAATGCTTTTGTGTTTCCCCAGGATACAATGGGGTGCTTTCTAGATGAAGGATTTGGGGCAGAATGTCTTTGAGAAAAGAGTCCCAGGGAGCAATTAACTAAATTTTATCCTGAAATCTAGGGGAGAGATTTCTACCTTGCTTTAGAGCCAGCCAATAAAGTCGCATAGCAGTTGCAGACTTTGCTGTTCAGATATGTTTAATGACATCAAATCTTGGCATATGTCTTGCTCATCTTTAGAATTTTAGTTTGACTAGTGTATTTAATAAAAAATGGCACAGTATGTTCCCAAAAGTGTCCTAAAGATTGTATCTGTTAGTGTCAGTTTTGCAGATGTATTAGTTAACTGTACTGCACAGGAGTGAAGAACATTTCTTGTTAATCTGGGGAGGAAGAAAGCTTGATGACACATGCAAATGGCACATCATATATTTTAAGTTCTGTATACGTTGCCTACACTAACTGCATTTTTCCTTTCAACATCTTTCTTAGCTTGAGCAGCACCATTTTTGAATTTTATGTGACTGTGATACACCTGTTAAAGAGAAGATTAATTAGCATAATAATAGCATTTTTAATTAATAGCATTTTTATTAAAGATTAGGTTCCCTTTGGGAGAATATATATATATATATGGAGCCCTGATGATTTCTGTCTTGAAATTACTGCCTTCCTTTCTTTACCTGGTAGCTGTCAGTGCTCAGGAAGGAGCTGGGCAAACTTGTTTCCTGCAGGAGTACAAAGTGCTTGTGATTATGGGATACACCAATTATTAAGGTATTAACAGCTATGACTGTAGATGTCAACAATCCCAGTTTATGCATCTGAATGGAACAGTGCTGAGACAGAACTAGAGAGCTACAACAGTGCCTACACGAAAGTGGAAATGGGGCTAGGGAAGCCTTGGGAAGGACAAGTAGACATAAGTTTCTCTTCCATAAGAGTGGAACTTAAGTGCCAGGAGCAGCTGTCATGTGAAACTCCTCTTTGATAAGTTATAGATGTCCTCAAAGGACATAAGTCAGCCCAAGTGTGAAAGAGTAGTGGGAGAATCTGCCCTAACCCTGCGTGTCAACACTTAAGGCAGAAGCACATGCAGAAATACTTGGTGTGGTTCCATCAGTGCTTTGCCCTGGTTCTCTCCAGTCTTTCCCAGAGAGTTCTAGTGGAAGGATGACTTTGCACTGAGGAATCTGGGCAGGGGAACACAACACTGCAGTTTGTTGTCTGAGGAAGAGATTCACTGGCAAAGCTGCTGCTCTGGTGGAGCACAGGAACCATGTATACCGTGTGAGGATTAGCTTAGTTTTAAGCTGGAGTAGGTGAGAAAGTAATTTCCTAATTTTATTCTTCAACAATGGCAGAATCTATTCCTCTTTTTAGACACTTCTATTGGCTCTGAAGAGGTGATTTTCTTCTGAGCTATACAAAGGACAGTTTTGTACCAGATTCAGATCTCCTTCATAATGATAGGTTCAGGAGCAAGACCTTTATCTCAGATGCAGTACCTTCAACTATTTCTTCACCTTCAGTTACAATTGTTGCAAAACAGCATGTGGGGTTTCCACTTATCTGATCCCATTTTTAACTACAGTAATTTCATCACTATAAGGCACACCCTTTTGACTAAAATTTTCCCCCAAACCCAGAAGTGCGCCTTATAGTCCGGTGCGCTTTACATGATGGACAAAGTTTGGAAATTTGCAAACCCGGAAGTGAGAGCTGCAAGCCTCAGGGGGAGATGATGGTGGGGCCACGGCTGCCAGGTGGAGGTGGGGTGGAGTGGCGGCAGGCATGCCCCGGCCCTGTGGAGGTGGGGCGGTGCCCCGGCAGGCATGCCCTGGCCCCATGCAGGCAGACCGGCACCCCAGCAGGCACACCGCAGCCCTGTGGAGGCGGGGCAGCACCCCGGAAGGCACGTCTCAGCCCCGTGCAGGCGGGGAGGAGCCCTGGCAGGCATGCCCCAGCCCCGTAGAGGCAGAGCAGAGCAGCGGCAGGCATGCCCTGGCCCCGTGGAGGCGGGGCGTCACCCTGGCAGGTATGCCCCGGCCCCAGGGAGGTGGGGAGGAGCAGTGGCAGGCATGCCCCAGCCCCGTAGAGGCGGAGCAGAGCGGCGGCGGGCATGCCCTGGCCCCGTGGAGGCGGGGTGTCGCCCTGGAAGGTATGCCTCGGCCCCAGGGAGGTGGGGAGGAGCCCTGGCAGGCATGCCCTGGCCCCGTAGAGGCAGAGCAGAGTGGTGGCGGGCATGCCCCGGCCCTGTGGAGGCGGCACGGAGCGGCGGCGGGCATGCCCCGGCCCCGCTGGGTACAGGCGGGCCCAGGGCCCATGGCTGCTGGGTTGAGGCGGGACCTTGGCCAGCAACCGCACAGGGGGAGCTGGGGGCGGATCCTCACTGCAAAAAAAAAGTGTGCCCTATAGTTCGGTGCGCCTTATATGATCTACAAAATTGTGAAATGTGCCGGCTCCCAGGGGGTGCACCTTATAATCCTGTGCGCCTTATGGTCATGAAATTACTGTATATATTGATAAAGAGAAGCACTGCCAGAAGTTGTTTCGCAAGGACTATGCAGCATCCAGTCCTACTCCCATCTTCCCTCTGGCTCCTTGACTCTTCCGGAACTTTTTAGCCCTCTGTGTTTTATAGCCTCTGATGATTCTGCTAATGCCAGGACCTTCTTGCTTCCTGCCTGGCACTAGGCAAAGCAAAGCAGAGCTCCTCAGCCTGTTCATCGTTACCTCTCTCTGAAAAGCTCAGAGAGAGTCTCTGTACCTGGGCACTTGCAGTGGGGACACCTTTCTCCAGCTGGCCTTCGATGCTGCCCGTTGAAGCTTAGGCAGTGCCAGCTTACACTGCAGTTGTTCCCAAGGGCACAGTGCAGTTTCTCACTTCGCTCCCTGGGAAGCCAGAGTGGATTTGTATCCTGAGAGACTGGGTTCAGTTCAGCAATGGGTGTATTTCCCCCAGGGAGCAGTTATTAATAGTTTCACAATAAATTATGGCTCTGAATGCAGTGCTAGAACATCTTAGTGATGGCAACAAGAGCAGAGCAGGGCACATGTGCTCTGGAGTTGCTAACGGCATCTCCCTTCATGTCCTGCAGCAATGAGATACATGGATTAATTCTAAATGCATTGGTAACATATGGGTCTAAAATTGTTTTGCGCTATTTAGAACAAGTCCTTTGAGCTAAGGCTGTTGTAAATTTTAATTACTCCGTGCTAATCTCCATAATAGGCAGCTATTTCTAATGCAGATCTAACTGATGATGTCTGTCAGCATTTTCCACACTTATTTATATACTCACAGCAAGCTCGTACCATGCTGGGGTCAGAATGTTTGCTCAGGTGAAGAAAACTTTATTTTCTGTACTCTGCCGGGAGTTTGTATTTGCTGCAGGCTTGTGCCTGTTCATGGAACACCAATTCATTCCTGTTTGCTTGTATTTGTGCAGAAAATAGGGAAAACTCCTTCAGCCGTTCCCGAAGCTCCAGCGTGTCCAGTATCGACAGGGACTCAAAGGAAGCAATCACAGCTTTGTACTTCATGGAGTCGTTTGCCCGGAAGAATGACTCTGCTGTTTCCTCCTGTCTCTGGGTCGGAACAGGCCTTGGAATGGTCATAATTCTGTCCCTTAATCTGCCTGCTAGTGATGACTTACGGCAGTCAGAGCCAGTCATGGTGTCACCAAGTGGTGAGAGTGCAGTTCTTCTCCTGTTTTTAATCTGTCTTGGTACAATAAGGCAATAACTGCATGATTTTGTATGGCCTTGTTTTGGTGTAGGGCAAATTTGGGAGAAAACTTTTGAATGGGTTTTTTTTTTAGGAAAAAGATTTAAGTAGTCCCTCCCCCAACTGGTTCAGGGAAAAATATTTTTTTAGAGAAAGTAGAAAAAAACCTGTTTATTTAACAGGCAAAGCACTCCTCAGCACAAAAATGAATAATACTAAACAGTCAAACTTCTTGTTGTTCTGACGAGATGACAAATTCTGAAGAGTCCCTTCCGTGGGTTGCACCCCAGCTCACTCAGTCTGTTCTCAGTCCCTCCAGCGCTGGGAAATGTCGCGGCTCAGGCCAGGCCTGGTGGGCCACAAGTGTGAGCTCCTGGTGCTCTTCTGGGTTTTCAGTCCAGAGCAGGTTCAAACAAATTTAAGAAAAAGGGAAAAAAACTACAGTCCAGGAAACTCCTTTGCCTCAGCTAGCCAGAAAAACTAACTAAAAGCAAAAGAGAGTTCTTTCTTGCTGTCCACTGGCAACACCACCATCTGTGTGAAGAATGTGGGAGAAACAAGTGCCACTTTTGAGAATAAACTCTGAACTTCTTCTCTCCTTCCTTCACTTTTGGAACCAGTCTTAAAGCTGCAGAGCTTAATATTCAACACTAAAAGAACAAACAATTTGGGGATACAAGCATTATAAAGTCACTCTAAGACAGGCCTTTGGGGCAGAAATGTCTCAAAAACTCAAGCAGTGGTCACTCACTTAGTGGAAGGCACACAGGTAAAGATGCTCATGAGGGACCAACAACTTCATGGACTGAGATGCTTTGGTTAGTTCCAAAGATCCCCTTGTGTAACAGGCAAAGTGATATGTTTCTTGTGAGGACAGGGAAATTAGCAGAGTTCCATCAAATTGTGAAATTACAGTTCTGTTTACAATTCTGTCTGGCATTCTGCAAACAGTTTGGCTGTCTTAGTATCAGAAAGCTGCAGAGAAGCAGAAGGGAGATCAGGAAAGGAAACAAAAATGTTGGCAGGTTGCTGTACCAGGAGAGATCCTTGGCTGAGTGAGTGACAGATGGTATAGCACAGAGAACAGAGGGCTGAGAGGTCAGGTCTGAGGAGAGGCAGCATGAGCTTAAAAATGGACAAAAAATGGAGAATGCACAGGAGAGGTTTCCCACCCCCATTTTGTTTAGAAAACCAATGCTTGAAGGTCACTAGACTTAGAGCAATTTTACTATTGGGGAATAAATATTCTACTAGTATAATGTAGAGATAAACAACAGCATGTATTATAATCATCATTATAGATATCAGCTGCCTGAGACCTTCCAGTACTGGCAGGCTGTTTGTTCATTTTCTAATGTGGTCAGAAAGAACTGAGCAAGGACGCCTTGTTACCTTGGCTGGATTAATGTGTGTGCTGTGCTTACAAAAGTTGGATGTCAGCTGTCCTATGCTGACAACCTGCCTGACTGTGGTGCCAGTGAGAGGAAATTCTGTTCTGCAGGCACCGTCCTGACACTGAAGGGAGCCGTGCTGACCTTCGCATGCTTGGACTGCATGGGGACATTGACACATCAGCCCTATGAAGTATGGAGGGATCCCTACAGTGCTGATGACGGTGACAAAACAAGGAAAAGGAAACTAGTCATGCAGTCCCCTTCCTCCTCCCAGGATATGGGTGATCATCAATTTGCAGTCATTTGTTCAGAAAAACAAGCCAAAGTCTTCTCATTGCCTTCCCAAACATGTCTTTATGTCCACAACATCACCGAAACGTCCTTTTTATTGCGAGCAGATGTGGTCACCCTCTGTAACAGCGTCTGTCTGGCGTGCTTTTGTGCTAATGGGCACATCATGACACTGAGGTACTTATCTAACTAATCTTGAGGCACAACTAAGCAAAAAGGTGGCAGAGGGCTATCATATTCCACTTGTGTTTGCTCCACAGTGCCTGATGCTCTGCATTAACTCCCTGGCAGGTGTGTTTAATTCCCTGCCTTGATGCAGCCATACATGATCCTTGGGTCTCCATGTGGGGATTTAAGACAGGCAGGTGCACAGTAAAGCAAGCTCCTGCTCTTTTCTAGTAATTCCCTACCTGTGACAGTTGATGACTGGTGATTTTTAACTATGATAAAAGAAAGCCCTGATAATTTTGCTCAGTTATGGTGGGTCAGGTAGAAAGGATTCAGTTTATCCTTTGTGAGGTACCAAGTCCCACTCTTGGCACCTCTGAAGATTTTCTGTTCAGAGCACTAGGCTTCCCTTTCCTTGTCCTCTCCCCCAGGGAGCTGACTGTGCAGTAGCCCTGTAGTTGTACCTTCACCTTACTGCACCGTTTTCCTGGCCAGACCATTTAAATTTGGGAAAGTATTGTCCAAAACAGCAAACCACAAGAAGCTGGAAGACAGCAAAGGCAATGCTGGAGCCTTTGTCCACAGGATGGAAGCAGGGCCCTGCTGGGCCCTTTCCTACAGATGTCCCTGCAGGCCTTGCCCTGCAAATGACCCAGCCATGTGGCACAATCCATACCATGTCACATGCACATCCCATATCCAGACAGTAGCAGTAGCCTTAGGGCCATGGAGACGAGACTGCTGAAACTTCTCCATGCCAGCAAACAAAATACAATGGGAATACAGCATTTTTTATCACAGAATTTTTCAGCTTAGAGCTGTACTTTAACTGTTGCAGTTATGAAGAGTATAAAGTGAAGTGTTGGTTTAAAATGCAGGCACAGAGCAGGTGTACCATGTGTGGCGGCTGGTGGCTAACCTGGGAATCTGCTTCTCCTCAGCTTGCCCAGCCTTCGCCCACTGCTGGACATTAACTATTTGCCTGTCACAGACATGAGGATAGCACGGACCTTCTGTTTCACTAATGAAGGGCAGGCTTTGTACCTGAGCTCTCCTACAGAGATCCAGCGCCTGACATACAGCCAGGAGATGTGTGACAACCTGCAGGTAGGGCTAACATCCCATTCTGATGCCTGTGTATGGGAGGGATGGTGGCCTTACTCATCAGGGGTAAATCTGCCCTGATAAGGACAGTGCTGCAGATCCTTATCTGTAATAGAGAGAGGTCAGCAGCTCTGTTGTTCTTTGGGTTTTTTCATCCACTGTCACCTGCACCTGGGCAAAAAGTCTTTGCAATGGTAGAGATGGGCTGGTTTGGTTTGGTTATTTTACAATGAAAATGCAAATGAAAATGTCATTTACTGAAGAGAAGGAATTGTGAGAGGTTACAGGGAGAAACATGAGTAATAAAAGGGGGAAAAAAAAAAAGAGGGGGAATAAGTTCTGGGTTATATAATTAGGAGTGAACCAGAATGGAAGTATAAAAGAAGTGGTCCTGCCAGCACTCATTATGCCCTAGGGAATAACATGTGCTGAGCTGCTCAACTCACATCACAGCACTGTCTGTGTCAAGTCTGAAAAGGCACTTTGAGAAGCGAGCATTGCACAGCAGCTTTGTGCACCAGATAGGAGACTATTTTGCAAGGAGCCAATTTTATAATAATCAAAAGGTCTGGCTGATGCATCTTAGACTATGGACCTACAGCAAGAGACTCTTACAAGCTAGATTCTTTTTTTTACCAACCTTACCAGCATCATGCAACTACCAAGCAAAGGGAAATACAGCCCTTGTTTCTCTGTACTGCTGGACTATGGCTGCTTTTATCTTGGCTTTTATGCAAAAAAAGGTTTGCATGGTCATTATATGTGCACAGAAAGCAGATGACCCAGTATCACCTGCTACCTGGGAAAACAAAACTGGGCTGCATGAGAGCTCCACTTAGGCTCCAAGGGCTACAGTAATTTTTCTCCCTAGAGCAGGTGACTGTGCAGAGGAGCAGTGACTGTCACAGTGCTGTCCTTGCACTCAGCCCCCAGGATCGAGCACTATGTGCAGCACAGCTACTGGATCTGCCTGCAGTGGCTTGGCTGAGTGAACACAGAGCTGAGCAACAGGGCAGAAACTGTTCCCAGTGCACACAGTTTCAAACATTAATGGGACTGCACACTTTTCTCATCAGGTTTTTTTTAGAGATCCAGCTTTTCCTGGTACTGCTGCAAATAAATCTGAGCCTGACATTTGTTTGGAGTGGCTGCTCTAACACGTGGCACCAGAGCAGTGCCTTCAGCAGATGTGCTTATTTATCATCACTGATGGCACACTAACGGGTTGGGGGAAGGTTGTAGGAAGGTAATGAATTTTGTTTAAAAAGAAAAAAAGCTAAACAACAAACCACCAAACTCTGAAATGCTGGCAAGCACTGAACTCAGGTGCACTATAAAAAGAAAGCAGAGTCACTGCCCAGCCTGCCTGGGCAATTACTAAAGCAAAATAGCTAATACATAACAAATTGTTTCTTCAATTATAGTGTCACCTCTGCTGTTTCTAACCAAAATGTGGCCTTATCACTGGTGTTTTTATTCTGTATTAACTGCAGGTTTTTTTCTCTGGTAATAAATATGGGACTGGGCAGTGACAAACCAAGCCCCTTTGAAAGCATGAGTGAGTCTAGTTAGCCCAAGCACTTGTCAGAATACACAAATATTACCTACACCATGCTGTTGACACAACAGACTCTTTTAAAGCTAGTTGATTAGATTCAGTGCATGTGTCTTGTTAATGATAATCAAGAAAACATCTAGAACCACTTTCACCTCACTAACCTTTTACATGGATTTTTTTTTCTGGCTTTACTAGGACATGCTTGGGGATTTGTTTACTCCTGTGGAAACACCAGAAGCCCAAAACAGAGGCTTTCTCAAGGGACTTTTTGGAGGAAGTGGACAAGCTTTCGACAGAGAGGAGCTTTGTGAGTGATTTGTTTGGGGGGTTTTGGGTAGAAATTAATTCTAGAGATCCCCTGCCCTTGTCATCTAGGAATGGAGCACTACACAAGATTTAAATGATTGGTGAAAAGACGAAGTTGTCCTAGTTGAGGAAGGGGAGGGTCCCTGTCTGCCATTCCGTAACTCCTTCACTTTGACAGCTACTTTGGATCAGCTGAGTGGGGGGCACATGACTGCACTATAGATGTGATGGTGGCAGAGCAAAGCCATTTGCCCCTCAAATGATGTCACTGCTGCAAGGCTGCAACTCAAGATTGAGGAGCACTGACAGAGCCAGGCCAAGAGCTCATCCCTGTCTGTCTGTCCATTCTCCTTTGCAGTTGGTGAAGCCACAGCAGGAAAAGCCTCTCGCAGCCTTGCCCAGCACATCCCTGGATCCGGTGGGATTGAAGGTGTCAGAGGAGCTGCAGGTGGGGTCATTGGGGACCTGACTCGTGCACGCATCGCCCTAGATGAGAGGGGACAGAAGCTGGGTGAGCTGGATGAAAGGACTGCCAGCATGATGGCCAGCGCAGAGGCGTTTTCCAAACATGCACATGAGGTAGGAGCCCTGGCACCCACACCCTGGAACTGGGAACTGCCAGTCCTGCGACCCAGCCTTTGTTTCCCTTTAGGAAAGCTAAGCGCCCTTCTCTCCCTTCACCCAGTCCTGGTGTTGGAGGTGTGCTCATGTCAACTGGCACAGCATTGTTCCTGCTCCCAAAGTATCAGAATGCCAAAAATAAACTGCCATTGCACACCCCTTCCTTTCACGTTTCCAGAAATGAGCATCCTTTGTTAGCCTCTGAATTTAGAACATGGCACTTTCATCTTGCCTTTCTCACTAATTCATTATGATTTGGTTTTTTAAGCCACTTAATGCAGCACATCCATGCAGTAGGGCAGAAAACAGGTAGGTGGATGAGTGTATAGGAACCTTTAGAGATCTTACTGGGAAGAGGAGAACATTACTAGTACAACCCTGTGGTACTGTTATGTAGAATCGGAATTGCCAGAAATAGGAATAGCCTCTGTGCTTGGAGCTGGAAATGGAAAGTTTTCCATCCCATGGTGTTGACTGGGAAGATGAAAGTGATTTTTCTTGAAGATAAAACAGCATCAAAGCATACTTCTCAAAATGCACATTTTTCATTTAATGTGCATCACATCTCCAGACAAGACCTTTGCATTTTTATTGGCTTTTGTAAGCATGAGGCAGAAAGGACGTGCCCTGAAATGCAAGAAGTTTATATAGTCAGGGCATATCTCCTATGCTCCATAGATAAGTGTCTTTTTTATTCCTATAGAAAGCAAGTTCCTTTAATTTTTGTAGAAGAAAAGTAGTTAAAGCTCCTCAGGAAAAATCTTCTAAAAACAACAATAGCAGGTAATAACTATTAAATTAAATATGAGATCTCAGTGGACTCAAGAATTGCTGACATTGTTAGTGAAATATTGCATTGTTTTGCATTTATTAATTCTGAAGTTTGACAGTTAATGGGCCTAGGTCGTGTGGTCTCTCATATGCAGGGTGGTATTTAATTGCCATTTGTTTGGTTTTTTTTCCCATCTCTGTAGGTGATGCTCAAATATAAGGACAAAAAGTGGTACCAGTTTTAGACTTTCAAAGAAGCAGCTTGTGGCTTTATTGAGAACACTGTTCAGAGAAGCAACCTTTATTCCCAAATCCATCAGTCACAGGCCAGAGACAGTAGTTTTTTCTTCTAGATGTTTTCCTATATTACTGGATTCATCACAGTGGACATCGAGGAGAAATTTTACAGACCCTGGGACAGAAGCTGGAATCATGAAGGTCTTTCCAACAGCTGACTCATGGAGTCAATTTTTTCCCAAAAGGAACTCAACCATCACTGTGGCATGTAGTTTTCAGAAGTTGTATGTATGAACTGTGGGGAGTGCATCTGGTTAATAATATTCTGTACAAACTCGAAATGTTAATGCACTTATAAAACTTTGCATGATTAACTGCAAACTTAACAAAAAAAAAAAGAAAAAAAAAAAAAGAGAGAGAGAAAGAAAGCATATTGTGTCCAAAGAAAAATGGGATTTATTTCTATTCTGAAGGGGGAAAAAAAAGAAAAAAACACCTTAAATGACAAAAATCTTTATTTTTTAAAAGTGACATTATAAAAAGCCAGTAAATTTCAAGCATGTTTGCTTCTGTTCTCCACATAAAAATGAGTTGAGCTGCATTTTCTTATCTGCTATTTATTTCTCTTGAAAAGTCTTGCTCAAAAGTTGTGCTCTTTAACTCCTACCAGAAAAAATAAATAAATTTAAAATCCCATCCCCAAAATTTAACAATTTTGCAGGTAGCTGGACAGGCACTTTCTAAAAAGGTCATTAAGGCATGTGCATAGATGGTTTATTTGCAATTCAGAGCACATGACACATCATGCTAATCTATACTTTTTAAAATGTGCTCTCGATTCATCTGTTGTTCTTGAAGCGGGGCCGTGGCACTTTTCATTCTGGAGTGTGAATCACTTGGTTGCCTTATTTCCCAGTAGCAGGAATAGAAATCCAGCTTTGGAAAGCATTTCTTCAGGTTAGGAAAGGCAAGATGGGAAACCACAGTCCCATCAAACACTGCTCACAGAGGCTGCTTAGCAGCTTGCAGAGCAGCTTAAGTGCTCAGCTGAAATTATGAGAGGGGACCTGCACAGAAACCTCCCCCAAAGCCTGTGAAAGAGAGTTTAGAGCAGTAACACTATACACTGGGCCAGGGAGGAGCATGGAAAACCATTGCTAACATACATATGGAACACAGATGTAAAGTGACGCGGTGGGTGAGTGGAAATTTATACCCTGCTCACACCGCTAAAAGTAATTTGCTTCTGCTTCAAAGTGGCTTGTTTAGTTTTTGCAGTGAATGCTGCAGAAAACTGCAACCTGCAGCCACAGAAGAGAACAGTAAGCTGGATTTATTGCTATCTTGCTGGAATGCTCCACACTATCTTACAAGACTCACTGCCACACAGGTCAACTCTAAGAATAGAAATTTTTCCAAGATTGGCTTGGAAACAAGGCACGGAAGGCTTGTTTCCATGTGTCTGGACATAGTTTCAAATTAGAAAAAAAGAAAGTGAGGAAAAGTTGGGAAAACAGCCTTTAAATTTTTTCTATTAAAGAGGTGTTAACATCTTCTGTCCCTTCAAGGAATCCTAATGGACACTGATGCAGACAGGCACCATCCCACTCCCACCTAGACCATAACTTCACTGGCATTTGTATCATTGCAGTGTTCAAAGATGTGTTTTCCATCTCCTTCCTTTACCTACAATAAAATACAGCCCAAGAAGCTGTACCATCCACAAATCAGGCCTCACTGTTGGCCCATTGCACAAGTTAAAGGGCTGGAAAAGATTTGAGGTGTCAAGTTTTAAATTCCCATTGTAACAGAACAGAATTTCATGATTTACAGGATTTTTACATTTTGCTGTAGGCAAAATGAAAATGATGGCCCTGACAGGTCTAGCTCAACTAAGAATGAGACTCCACAAATTGCTCTAACACAGGAGAAACTGCTCTATGTTGTCAGAACTGTAGAAACTTGGGAGGGAAAGGGTCAAAGCCTGGGTTTCTGCTGACAGCTACAGGAATTGGAGTTGTCCATGACCCAAGAGGAATTCTCTGTGTGTATGTGTGTAAGGCTATGCCAAACTTGCCACTCCAATGCCAACAGGAACTGGGTTGGGGAATTCCTTGCAGGGGCTAGGTCATAGAAGTAACAGCTTGTGCCTGTGAGGAAGCACTGCATTGACAGGCATTGAGAATGAGAAATAAGGGAAAACATGATAGCAATTTGATCTTCAGTATTCACCGGGCCTGCGCTCTGGCCTAGAATCCAAACCCATTGGTCTCTGGACAACAAAATCATTTGGGGCAGCATTCAAGCTGGCCAACAGTCAGCTTATTTTCCATTCTGCGCTGGAGTGTGGCAGTCAAAAGCAGCCCCACAGGCTGATAGGAATCATTGGGATCTTTAGAGAAAATTTAAGAGCAATTTCTAATTGCTGGTCACTGCAGCTCACTCAGAGAGAAAACTGTTGTCAACAAGTCTCTCACACAAGGCCCAACTGGCTCTGGCTGCCAGCAGTCTCTAGTTTAACACCAGGGTGAAAAAAACCCTGCCAGTAGATTTCCATTTGCATTTTTATGGAACAGAGAAATGAGAATTTAGCACGCCTCAAACTTACAATTTTTAATACTAAACTTTTTAGTAACTTTTCTCTAGTACCCCCCATCAGGTCACAGCTTTCCACTCTTACATATTTTACATATTTCCAGACAGTTCTCAATTACTATTTCTGTTACGTTTGCCACTTGTGACTATAATTATCAATTTTCTTGTAGTCTGTAGAGATCTAAAAAATTGTATATGTTTGTATATAGAACATTCTATATATATAATATATATATGTAATGTATAAGTTTGTTAGTGCACACTGTTAAATGCTTTCTATAAAGATTGACCATGTATGTGGGAAAAAATAACACAAAAAGTTTAATGAGGGAGGAAAAACTCTTGCCTGGGTGATTTATTGTGAAATGAGGGGGAGTGTGGGATTTTCGCAAGGCTTGCCCTGAACACTGCTCAAGGCTGTCAGCATTCCCAGCAAGAAGAACAGCATCTGGCTCTGAGAAAGACTGTAGGACTGTGACTGGCTGGAGGAAAAACAAGGACATTATGTCACTGAATGTTGAAATCTTTCTGTGCTTTCATCTTTCCCACTCAGACAGCACCACCTCAAGCAAAATCCCAAGCTTAGATGTATCTTCATCCTCGCAATCCTCAGCTACACCAGGAAATTGGCTGGAAATACTAGTTCAGTTTAAAATGCTGTTTGTTCATTTAGATACTTAGTTCTCTCATGTTCTTCTCTCCAGGAGCTCTGTCACAATCACACCCAAAACCAGTTACACAGAACTTCCAACAGCACACACACCTTTGGGTTTGATCAGATGTTTGTAATCATGTCTAGTGCTGTAGACAGACAGAGAAAATGCATTAAATTAGATTATTTATAAATCTTCAGAGTTGGCAAGTCTTCAATGAAGTACAAGCTAATTTGTTTATTAATAAAACATTTAAATCCATTCCTAGAGCTTCAACTTCAGTTGCGAATCTTGAATTAAAAGACATGACAATTGAAATTTTGATAATCACGTTTTGTTTTCTGTAATTACCTGGGAGGGAGGGGGTTTAAGATTTTTTACAGTTCTGCAGTTCAACTGTCTACATCAATTAGTCATTTCTCACAGTACCAGGATTGGTACACAAAAATGTGTAACAAAAATACTCTATTTACTACATGTGTGGTATAAAATTAATACATAAACCCTCCTTTAAAACAGTTTATAGTCTTCTTCGAGAATCACTTTTACACCACGGTGCACGTATAATGCAGGTGGGCATAGAAACCGTTTTTTTTTTCAATAGAAGCCACTTGAGAGCTGCATCTAACCTCAAACAAACCGTGTGTGTTGTAGCACAGGCAAAGCCCCAGTTTTTTGGTTAATTATGCCCCTCAAATTGCCTGGGCCCTGCCCCATCCATCCTTTCCCATAGCCCAAAGGTGAATTCAAGCACAGCATATTTCAGTCTTGAATGTTTTGTTGCCTTGGAAGGGTCTGGTAAGAGCACACTCTCATGAAGTAATGTGTGTGGCCATTCATAGTCAACTCCTCTTTGGTGTATAAGCAAAGTCACATAAATGAGTGTTTCTATTCATGTTGTTTTGTTTTGTGACCAAATCAACAAATCAAACATTGTACTTCATAAAATAGCAACAAATATTCAGATTCAGTGTCAAGGAAATGTGGGCTGAGGATGTGTGTGGTTTGTTAATGAGTCATTACCTGCCTCCCAGAACAAAGGCTGATCTGGGGTGAACCACACAGTCCTGTCTTATTTCCACAGGTATCCTAAATCAGTATTACAAAGCTAAGGCATCTTAACATGAGGCTGTTTCGAGCCCCCATTAATAACAACAAAAAAAAAAAAGGTAAAGAAAATAAAGGAAATAATTGATACTAGTTGGTGTAATCTCTTTTTTTTTCCAACTTCTACTCCTAGATTCTTCATAGTATTTCAAAGATGCATGGTTTGTGTAAAGCCTTTGATTGGAGTTTACACTTCTCATTCAGGAATACAAAAATTACAGTCGTGGTTGTTGTTGGGGTGGGGATGGTTACCTCCCTTCCTCCAGCAGCTCCTGCCAGGATAGAACCCATGCTATTCTCATGTTCCACTGCAGCGAGCTCACATGGAGCTCCTAACTGCTATACCAGCCACCAGGGAATGTCACCAGCCTTGGACTCAGGCTACCAGTCAACTCCATCACTTCCACTTCAGAGTGAACAGAGTCACCCACAGGCTGAACTCTCGGAAGAGCAGGAGCAAGCTCGCCACCTTCAGAAAATAACATAAACCCTTCTGGACAGTGCCTCTGCTTACCTGACTTAGCCCTCTTCTGTTTCTGCTGCTCAGTCTCACTAAGAGTTCAAGTCTAATCAGAATTGGGGAATGTAAATAGCACCAATCAGTAAACAGCACAGAGCCAGTCCTAGTAACACAACTCAAACACCACAGTGGCTACCTCTTAACTTCTCATTTGCTCCAAATTACTGCTTAATTAAAATGAACTCATCAAGCTTGTTAGTCAAAATAAGTTTGGGTAGATGTTAATCTCCTTACTGATTAGCATCACTCCCTTATAGAGAGCTTGCTGAGAAATAGGTATGAGATCCTTCATTTGGAAATTCTGAAGTCAGTGTGTGAGAGGGAAATACTGTAATGTGACAAAGAACAAGCAGCCCAAATGACAGCAGCCCCAGTGAGGCCTGGAATATGGCACAGGTATGTCACCGCAGGACACGCAGGACAGGAAATGATTAGGCCATGTGAATTGATAATGAGTCCAAGCCAGCCTCTTCACAGGCAGATAACACAAATGGCCAGGCACCAGGGTGCTGAAGCTCACATCTGTTAATAACAAAAGCTTTAATAAAGTAAGAAAAAAAGACAATGCTGTGGATAAAGAGCTCAGCCATCAGGTGACAGATGTCAGAGAAAGCCATGGCATAGAGCAGGCAGAAAGAAAACAAAAAAATCTCAGTGTAAAATGGAACACAGAACAGGAAAGAAGGCCAAGACGGTGCTGAGAAGGGCAGTCAAGGCAGCCTCATCTGGGGCTCCAGCTCAGTGCCACGTCTGTTTTGCTGCTCAAGAGGCAGGTGGTGGATCAGAGTCCAGGATACAGCTTTTTTTGTAAGGATGCCCCATTAACATCTTTGAACACTCCTTGTGTTCTCCAGCCCTCAGTGCTGGCTACTTCTGATGTCAGGACAATGGCACCACCAAAAGCACTGCATTTGAAGTTAACAATCTCGAGCCACCTCTCAGGCTGCTGAAAGCCAAGCATGCGTCCTCTCAGATCAGGCTGAAAAACTAACTTCAAAAGTAAACTACTTAAAAAGGACCCAGCAGAAGTTCAGAAATGAAAGGATAATTACGGGCTTGAAAACCTCTCACAGGAGGCAAGAATGGAAAGATGGAGATTGATTACATTAGGGAAGAACTGCAGAAAAAATACATGAAACAATTAGAGGCATAAGGAAGATGACGGGAGGTACTTGTCCTCCCTTTCTTGCAAGATGCAAGGGCTGGACAATGAAAATAACAGAATTCAAAGTCTGGCACTGTGTGAAGTTAACAAAAGCAGCTGAACTTCTGTAACCATCACAACTGTCTGGAAGCAAAATGAAAACTTATGATGAGAGATTTAGCCACACCAGAGGGTATTAGTGGGGAGAGTAATGCCAAATAGTGGCAGATTAAATCTGTCTTGGGTTGCAATGCAGGATGTGGCCAAAAGTATGTATTCTATCACCATGTGCTGAAAACAGATGGGGCAGTGATCCTTATCTCCATGTGAGATATTCTCTGCTAATGGGCCATCTGTTAAAACAGATGGGGCAGTCATCTTTATTTTTTCCACAACCCATCCTTCTTCCAGGATGATATAGTCTGTGAATAAGCCATTAAGTATGACTAATACAACTACATCAGCCCATTGGAAGATGTAAGATGCTCCAGCCAGAGGGAAAAGCCAAGCATTTCCTACCTAGATAAAAACTGAGATTTGGAACACAAAAGTAGCCTTTTTTTCCATTAGATTCCAGATGAAAATTGGACCTTTCCACATCATCACTGGACCTTCAGAGGAAAACTGCACCCTTCTACAGGATCACCGTTTCAACTGAACCACATCTGTCACTCCAGGAGGACTGCAGCCACCATTTAATTGAACTGCTACCAACACCCTGCCTGATGGGCTGTCAGGTTGTACTCTGACTCTGTCAGTGCTTTGAGTTTGTATACCCGAATAATACTGTATTTCTATTTTAATTTTTCTAGTAAAAGAACTGTTATATCTTTGCCTGAGAGCCCCCTTAATTTCAAAATTATAATAATTTAGAGGGAGGGGGTTTACGTTCTCCATTTCAAAGACAGGCTCCTGTCTTTCTTAGCAGACACCTGTCTTTCAAACTATAACAAAATACCTGCAAGCTCTTTCCTTGACTCTTTCTTTTGAAGGATCTGATCCTGGCTCAGCTTAACAAGCCCAAACTCCCAGGAAAACTTTCTGCCTGATCATAGCGTCAGAGCCAAAGACGCCGAGGCAAAGAATGGGGGAAATTTGAGCAGGTTTTAGTGGGGCTGCCAACAGGCAAGCATGAGGCTTCCTTAGGAGAACAGTCTCTGAACGAAGAGCCAGAGGTCACCCATCACAGTGTAACGATTCCTCTCAAACACACCAGACCTCAAACACCAGCAAGGCTGCCATGTCAGCTGGCCAGGCTGAGATAGTTTTCGTCTTTACAAAAATATACATTGCCATGAACTTTTTAACCAATGCATTGAGTGTCATTCTTTAAAATATTTCTGCTGGTGATTTTGTACCAAGTCTAAGAGATTCCAAACAATATCCCTCTTGAGGTCAGTTTGCAAGGTAGCAGTAGGATTAATTACAGCAGTCAGTCACCACAATGCTTTTTTAAAAGTCAGAGGCCAACAAAACACAGGTTCTGCTCACTGTGAATGCTGCACAGCTGCTACGTGAGAAATCCAGCCAACTGTAAAGCCACTTCAGCCCCTGAGTGTCATCAGGAATCCAGTAAAAGATAATCCTGGCAGATGCCTGCAATATTCTACATCAAGTGCAATCACAATGAGATTTTTGCCCTAGAAAACTATCCACAGGCACTGCCAAATTATGTTTGCACCTTGTTTTAATAACATAATCCAGCTCCTTTCATGTGTAATAAATTCATTAGGCTTTGGGAGTTTGTACAAGATCAAGCACACTTTAACAGAATTCATTTAAATACCCTTCCTTTAACAATTAATAATTTCACAGTTCTGTAAACACTTTTCAATGCTCGTTGAGCTCATACCAGCTTCCACCACGTTTCAGAATGCAGCTTGGTATCTTGCCAGTAGAAACACAGTACAGGAAGATCACACTGCCAGCAGGTGATCACAGGCCCTTGCCCTGCCATGGTGCCTTCTGCCTTCCCGTGCATGAGAAAGTCACATAGCATTGTCACAGCTCCATGTCCTGCAAGTCTCCCCAGCTGGGGCCAATTTTCACTTTAACATTAAGTTTCACTGAGAGTTTGATGGCGTTTTCCATCTCATGTTTCACGATCTGAGCAACCTAGGAGAAAACATCAGGTATCAGACACACACACAGCTTCAATGTTCTGGGGCTTCTGTCAGTAGCTGGGGCAGACAGACACCTGGAATTCCTATCCTGTATTTCTTTGCACTGACTTATCACCAATGGGAATGCAACTAAATTAGTGTTTATGTAAAAGAGAAACCGTATAAAGTCAGTGAGAATTTGTGCAGCACAGAGCTGTGACTGGTTATGCAGTGTTTAGGACTACTCAAAAAAGGGGCGAAGATTAACTTCCTGTTGAACACTTGGGTGTCCTGAAGAGTCTCATCTTTCACTCAGCTGCATAACTCTAAGTCTTTCATGGAGTTTGTTCTGAAAACTTCAGTGTACCAAAAGCAAGACACAAAACAAATTTGCCAGAAGCAAAGAATGGTGGCTCCTCCATGTTGTGCCAGCTTGAAAAGCACTCTCTGAAACACAAATGATGAACCTCTGGGAAAGAAGGTCACATACCATGTGGGTGCTACAAATACTGCCAGGCTCCCCCTAACTATTTATTAAAGGCAACTCCTGTCCTGGAGTAAATAGATGAGGTAATTGTTCTCTATTCTCCAGAAGTATTCCTAAGAAAACACTCATTTAAATTCACAATTAGGAGACCATAAATTACTCCTTTCTGCAGCTGTTTGGATTACAAGAGACTGGATTTTTTTTTTTTCTCCTGATTGTAAAAACCTGCCCTGGACAAAGGTATTCCCTTTCCTTCTCCAAGACCAAATCCAGCCTGTCTAGGATTGCTTATTTGAATGAATCTTTCAATCCATACTCATCCCATGAACCTCTCCACAGAAGAGGCTTTGGAATTCAGCTCAGCTAGAAGCCACCCTGGCAGCAGAGGAGCTATTCAATCTGTCTGACCCTTCCCTGTATTTTCATAATTTCCTCACAGGTAGCCACCACAGAAATTCCTTCATAGTTTTTTCTGGGAAATTGAGGGAATTTGAGGAGATCAGAGCACAAGTCTTTACAACAACATGAAGAACTAAGGGAAGATTTGTCTTCCAAACTCCTATACCCCTGCATACTGCATTTCAAAATTACCTTGATAACCTAGAAAAATGCTTTGAAATAGGATGTAATTCAGCACAGATGAGTACAGAGTAGAAAGAAGCAGGGTAGAGAATTAGGACAGAAATACTCTACTGTTCAAAAATAGGATGAAAAATAACTGCCTGGGCAGGAAAAAAATGGGTTATCAGAGATTAAAAACTGAACAGGGGCTAAGCAAGGCACACTGCTGTGAGAAAACAAGAAAATGAAATTCTGGAACATAGAAAATGTTGCTTGCATGACACACAAATCAATTTTCTACTCTATTCAAACCACTCCAGCCTTGATCAAGTTTGGGGCCCAGCAGATCAAAAGAAAAATGAACCATACAGAAGGAGATTCTCTGAGAATGGTCACAAGTCCAACACATGGAACAAGCAAAGAAAATCTGACTAAGTCTGCTGCACCTAGAACCAATGACAGCAGCTGTGCTCCAGGGGAGGCAGGAAAACCTGCTGGTTTAATCAACTGCCCAGAAAAATCTATACAGAAATATATCTGAAGGAAGTTAGAAATGTTGTTAGTAATTGCTTTTAAAGTTGAGGTAGCTCATGAAATAAATAGAATACAATAAATAATAAGCAAATCATCCACTTGTCTCCAGTTCTCCTAGGAACACCAGGATAAACTGGAGTCAGAATCTAAAGACAGTAAAGCCTATGCTCAGGGGATTTCAATCTTCTACAGGAAGAATATTAGGAGCCTTTTCATCTCGAAAGCAGCCTGCCTAGATTGAAGCAGCAGATGTCTGAACAAAGCTTGCAAAATGAGAAAAAGCTCGAGCTGAGATTCAAGACAAAAATATCAAACCTTTTGTTTTTATTTACATAAACATATCTATATTATTAATAAATATACTCATTTATAGTCTTCATATTTTTATTAGTACATATTTATTAACATATACATGAATGCTCAGGCCAGTTAGCACTGCAGAAAGCTCTGTTGGACTAGGAGTTACTGCTTGCCATCAGATGACCTTTCTGCATTAGCCATGAGCCCATGCAGAAGTGGAAGAAAGGCACCCCAAGATATGGAAGCAATGTCTGGGAGCGTCCCTGTGTTTGTGCTTAGGACTTGGGAAACACTGAGCTGCCAACATCCAGCTTAAACACCTGCCCCTGAGAGCTGCCACACAAACTCCTCTGTGCCCAGGCCCAGGAGTGCCTTCAGGGAGGAAGGGCACACACACGCAGACATTAAGGGCACTTAAAAACCAGAGCACATTTCTTGTACCTACACCACTGCCAACCAGTACCACAATGCTCCTACTAGGAAGAAAAGTAGGTAGGGAAGGAGGAAATGAGTACCAAAAGGAGAGAATCCTCCTTTCCCTGCAGAGAGTACAAACCACAACTGTTGTAATACATGTTCTGAGTTATGCACCAGAGCATAAGCAGGGAGGCAAAAATACCTCCAGACGAGGAAATACAGTAATTTCACGACCATAAGGCACACCGGACTATAAGGTGCACACCCCCTCCCAGAGTCAGCAAAATTCGCAACATTGTAGATCAGATAAGCCACACCAGTCTATAGGGCGCACTTTTTTTTTTGCAGCGAGGCTCTGCCCCCAGCTCCTCCTGCAAGGTTGCTGACCGAGGCCCCGCCTCAACCCAGCAGCCACGGGCCCCCGGGCCTGCCCAGACCTGACAGGGGTGACACCACGGGCCCCCAGGCGCGCCCAGACCCGGCAGGAGGGGTGCTGCAGGCCCCTGGGCGTGCCTGTACCCAGCGGGGTCAGGGCATGCCTGCCACTGCTCCGTGCCACCTCCGTGGGGCCAGGGCAAGCCTACCCGGACTCTTCCCCCCCTCCACAGGGTCAGGGCAAACCTGCTGGGGCTCCGCCCTGCCTCCATGGGGGGCCGGGGCAAGCCTGCTAGGACTCCTCCCCCTCTCCACAGGGCTGGAACATGCCTGGTGGGGCTCTACCCCCTCTCCCAGGGGTCGGGGCAAGCCTGGGGTGGCACGGAGCAGCAGCAGGCTTGCCCCAGCCCCGTGGAGGCAGGGTGGAGCTCCACGGGGCCGGGGCAAGCCTGCTGGGGCTCCGTCCCACCTCCACCTGCCAGCTCCCCCTGCGGCTCGCAGCTCTCACTTCTGGGTAGGCAAATTTTCCAAACTCTGACCATCAGATAAGGCGCACTGGACTATAAGGCGCACTTCCGGGTTTGGGGGAAAATTTTAGTCAAGAGGGTGCGCCTTGTAGTCGTGAAATTACTGTACCTCCCCCTACTTGTCAACAATACTAAGCGCCACTTCACTCATCAAGCCACGCAGAGAAGAACTGCCATTACAAGCAACAAAGCACATGCTGAAAAAGAACTTCAGCCATGGGGATGGCTTGAATCCAAAAACCAAGGGATCAAGCATACAAACATGTTTTTTCATTCAATTGAACTTTGTTTTCACAGGCCTTTCAGGACCCAGGGAGCGGGGATCCAGGGAAGAGAATGGGAGCTCCTAGAAGGAAGGCTTGTTTGAAACACAGTAATGTTGTAGAGTTGAAAGAGGAACTGCAGGGCTGTACCTGGATGACATCGTCCTGTGCAACTTCATAGAGGAGCTCATCATGCAGCTGGAGGATAAAGAAGCCTCCCCTGATGGGATGTAACATGCCTGCGTTTCTCCTCCTCGACAGCTTTCCTAGACAGGTGAAGAGCAGTTTGTTAAGCACCATCACATAAAATTGTGTTCTTGTATCAAAAACCTTGCACATTCCTAATGCTAAAAAAAGAACGCAAGGACATTGAAAAAAGCTCATGCCTACAGACAAAACCACAAATCCTGGCCATTCTATCAATATTTGTGCTGCTACTGAGGGAAAAAATGTTAAAGTATTTTAAATATATATATTTCAGCCCTACATTATTAAGATACAAATCAGAACAGAAGCAAGTGACAGTTGTGTCTCCTGAACGATCTGTTTGGAAAGTAAATTTTAAACAAAATCATGTAAAGTTTAATCAGAAGCTGGTTTACAACATTCTCTCTTGTGGACACTACTGAAGGCTCATGGAGAAATGTAATCTGTTTTTTTTCTCAGGCTGGGGATCTTTCTCAGAGACAAAACAAGGGAAGGATGAAAGAACAACACAGATAGACACCTGGTGTTGACCACCAAACCGTGTGAGTGTCTTGTGACATTTTGCAGATAGCATGTTTTCAAAGAGGTGTTGCCCTCTTTGATCAATGAGTTTTTCTCCTTTGTTTGTCGCGATGTTCCTTATATAAGTGCCATGGCTTTTTCAATAAAATTGCTCTTTCTCGCTGCACACAAGAGGGGTCGTGTTGCTGTGTTCTTTCGCCACTTCCTAGCTATACAGCAACACTCTCAGGCAATGAATTAGGATTCTGCTTTTCTTCCAGAAATATTTTAATGACTAGTTTAAGAAAGCAGTCAACCACCTGCAAAATGCAGTTTCTGAAACTGTAGCTCCTGAGTAGAACTGAGGAAGGAAAAAAAGAGCAGTTATTGAATAAACAAGTAAGCAGCTGACAAAACCAAGATCCTGGTGGGTCTTCCCTGACAAAAAAATTGAACAAACCCTTCCCTGGTAAAAGGTGTTGGTGTTTTAAAATAAACAAACACAACTTCACACACAGAGACGCAGATGTTATTTATTTCTCAGGTTAGCTAATAGGAGGATTTCAGTTCACATAAAGGGTTTCAAGCCATCATCACTTCCTCACACAAGCCTCACACTGAAGCAGCAGTGTTGAAGCAGCCACATGATGCAGGATGCTCCTCTGATGGCACAGGCATTTCTAACTTGCTGAAAAAGGATGCCTTCCGCTTCTTGAAATACTCAGTATCAGAGCAGGGGAAAACCATCACAAATGCTGAAGTCCCCACAATTTCAGTGGCCAAAGGTCAGTAGCTTCTGCTCCTAGGAGTGGTAGGAAGCTCTGCGAAGCACATGCATTCTACTCATAGCTGACCTCTGAATTTGATCTCTCCAAAATAAACTCCCTGACACATCTTTAGAGATTTGGCAATTAATTATTTTGTTTCCAAAACAGACTCTTCATATTAAGACAGCTTCATGTTTCAATTGAAGCATAAGAACTATCAAAGCAATACAGCTCTCCATTTCTTAAGTACAGTAATTTCACGAATACAAGCCGCACGGACTATAAGCCACATCTCTGGGTGTTGGCAAACATTTTGTTCTTTGTCCTTAAATAAGCTGCACCTGAATATAAGCCGCTCTGTCGTTCACAGCAAGGACCCGCGTGCAACGAAGTTGCCAAATAGTAACAGAATCGCGGCATGGCAGGGGGTTTACTGGCTCGGCTAAGGCTGTGCAGGCTCGCCCCGCTCATGGCTGCCGACGGGGCCAGGATGGAGCCCCCCCCCACCGCTCCCGCGGGCAGAGACAGAGCACCCCCGCTCCCATGGCGGTGGCAGGCGGGGACGGAGCCCTCCCCGCTCCCATGGCAGCGGCGGGCGGGGATGGAGCCACCCCCCGCTCCCATGGCGGTGGCGGGCGGGGACGGAGCCCTCCCCGCTCCCATGGCAGCGACGGGCAGGGACAGAGCACCCCCCGTTCCCGTGGAGGTGGCGGCGGGCAGGGACGGAGCCACCCCTGCTCCCGTGGCGGCGGGCGGGGGCAGAGTCTGCCTGCTCCTGCCGCGGCAGGCAGGGGCAGGAGTCCCCTGCTTACCCCACGGGCCGAGGGGATGGCAGCACGGGGCCCCCTCATCTCTCCCTCGGGCTGTAGCAGAGGAGGGAAGGAGGGACCTCCCCCGCCTCCCGTGCTGCCTGCAGGGAGCCAGCTCCACCTGTGGCACAACAGAGTAACAATTTGTAACAATTGCAAAATGCCGGCTTTTACTGGCAGGTTGCTCGACTCAGCACCTCGGTTTCCACTTCAGGGGTTGGAAATGTCAGAAAATTATTCACATATTAGCCGCCCCTGAATGTAAGCCACATTTCCGGTGTGGGAGCAAAATTTTAGTTAAAATGGTGCGGCTTATATTCGTGAAATTACTGTAGTCTTTTTAAAATGCACCTGATGAACAAAACATCTACATTAAGCTAAAAAATGTCTTTGTGGCATTCCTCTGTGAATGAACATCCCAGCACAGCGTTGCTATCTGCATCTAGAAAAAACTTACGCTGATACATGCTTCTTGTGAAGTCTCTGTATGTCAAATTCCAGTCAACAAATTCCAGACTTAATTCTAACCAAAAAAATGTATTTTTGGAACCAGAAGTCATACCACTCCAATTTTTCACTGCCTCTGAACCCAGAGTGTCTGCTCAGTACCTCCTTCCTATTTTGGAACAATTCTGTGGTGCCATCACATAGCATATCACACATGAAGTCTTGCCGCCAACCTTTGCAAAATCTTCTCCAAAGTAGTTGGAGTCCCTGGTCTGGTCACATTTGCTTTAGTTTGTTGAGCAGACATTCTTTCTCCTCCTTTCTGATGACTTTTTTGCCCCTTAAACACAGACTTACCACTGTCAGGAAGTAAAATTTCTCCCACCTCTAGGTTCAAATGCACTCTTTTTTCAAGTGGGTTTTTTTATTATTATTTGTTTGTTTGTTTGTTTAATTTACATTAGCAACACTGAAAATCTTGCTACCGTGTGCAAAGAAGAGGCAACCATACCAGTCTTCCCAGGGGGAAGGAGCTCTCCAGAGCTCTCCAGATGACCATGGGACTTGATCAGAGAGGAGAAAGCTTCCAGGCGTCTCTGAATATTCACAGTGGCTATTTTGACAATATCTGCAGCAGATCCCTGAACAGTTGTATTCACAGCCTGGCGCTCTGCCTGAACAGAGAGAGTTGTTCTCAAATCTCAGCCCTCAAAAAAAATCAAATCCAACACGTCAAATGTACTAAATTAAAAATAATAAATACATGATCAAATATACACAGAAAAAAAATTCCAAATAAAGAATTTTTTCTATCTGCCTGAGAGAAAAAGACAGATTATAGAATAGCTTCAGACACAGAATTTCTACAGGCTCCTGAGAAAATTCCAAAAATGTAAAATTAATTAATATAAAGAGTTATAACCTGCAAGTGTGACAATCCACAAGGAGAAGCATATACTCATGGTAACAGTTTCAAGGGGAGAGGAAAAGCCTCAGTTAATCCAAGCACCACAAGACACTTCTGCCTATCTTCAAAGCCATACGGGATGGACAACCAAAGGCAAGAAACTGGACTTCATGGACTAAAAATTGGGTCTGCCACACTAAATCCTGAACTGCCAGAGCACTACAGCTGTGCAAAAACACACCAGACATTTTTTTTCTTCAACACAAGCAACTTCACTACTAATCCCCTCCTCAGACAAGAAAACGGTACTCAAAGTTTCTTCTTTCTTTGTTTAGAGCTGAAATGTGCAAAGAACTACAAGGATGCTGAAATGAAAGTGAAGATAATTCATTAACTGGTCTTTAATATGATTTTAAAGACTAATTTGAACAGAAAATGCATCTACAAAGCTTCCTGCTGAAGTATTTTTCTGATTAAATTATCCATTATTTTCAAAAGTTTTTTGAAAGCCTCCTTGTTTCCCTGTCAACTATTTGGAGTACAAACTCCCCCACTTCCTCCCTCTTCTACTCTAGTCTTTAATTCCACACAACCTGAGCTAGCTTCCTATTGAGAAGTATAATGCTTCCCTAGGGAGTCAATTTACTCTTACTGAAATGAAGTCTATGGCACAAGTGTCCAAAATGACCTGGGGAAAAAAAATTATGCTAGTGCAACGGTGTGTACTAAGTAAATATTTACCTAAGAAGTTAAAGCAATTTTCCTTTCAGGGAAAATAAGAAAAGGAACAAACACCCAAAAACAAAGGCCTTAAATTCCCTTTCTTGTTCAAGTGTTGACAGCATGTAACATACAAAGATTGCTGAGTGGGTGCAAGTCAACTTGAAGAGTTAAAGTGCACTCCTATGTGGAGGCTTTTTCAAATTATGTCCATTGATTTCAACGAATTACTCACTCCAGCTCCAATGTGGGAACTCTGAAGTGATGTTAGCACAGTGATGACAGCTGCACACCCAGTCACAGAAGACTTACATCAAACAGGCCATGACAAAAACTCTGTCATTCAGAGAATGAGGGAACAATGAACTAAACAAGAAGTGAAAGGTCATGACTAAGATGGCTCACAAACCTTGTAAAACTGCAGACATGGCTACGCAAAGAAATCCTGTATTTTAAAAATAAAACTAAAAAAAATTTTAAAAGGCACAGCACTTAACATACATGAGCTTTACTGTAGGGATTTGGGTCTTTGATAGCTGGCAGGTATCGCCGTCTCCCCAGGATGGTCTGCACAAACCCATCCCTTCTGCAGCTCTGCACTGTCTCCCTCAAGAATTTCTGAACCCCTGTGAAAGGAGAGAGAAAGTTTTTTATAATAGAGCTGATGTTCTGTACTGACTTCTCAGTGGGGTCACTGAAAGCAGTCTAGGGCAGCCAAGCAGCACAGAGAAAATCCTTTAAATTTCTGAGACCCCATCAGTGAACAAAAGCACATGATCACTCATTCAGTTCTGCTGCAAAACGTTTTAAGACTTTTGAGGTGGAAGAGAGGGCACAGTGTCAGGATATCTGGCTGTGCACAAGGAGGTGGGAAATTCATCCTGCACAGTGCCCAGGCACAGAGGGTCATACAAGTGTTATTGATAATGGAGAGGTCAGAACCTGGACCAGCACTGGAAAGACAAGTAGTAGGGAGGGAGCAAATTGAAAGCAGAAGCCAGAGCCCTTGATGCCTCAGGCTGCCTGACTTCAGGCTGTGTCTCTTCAGATTCTAGGATGAAAGAAAATCACCCACCTGCGCTTTGCAAGGGAAGGAGCAAATCCACCAGGAGTGTTAAAAAGAAACTTAAGTGAAAGAAAGGTGAGACAGGGAAGAGTGAACTTGCACTGCAAGTTCAGGTGACAGCTGTACTAAAGTGGAAAAAGTTAACTTCAGACAATTTCTTTCTGTGTTTACAAAATATAAAATGCAAAATTCAAAATCAAGACTGACAGCATAAGTCAATTCATTAGGTATGTCATTTAGCAGTCAGCCTGGCAACACACAGCAAGTGAAAATCCATGAGAAGTGAAGTTACAATATAAGGTACACTGCAGTTTGTTGTGCACACACATATACTGAGAGGAAGCAGGAAGTTGTTCCTAATGGCCATGAAGGAGAGACTATTCAGAAATCAATGTAAACTAAACAGAATCTTAACGGAAAACCATTTTTCTGCATCTGTCTCATAAAGAAAGAAACCCAAAATCTTCAGAACAAAATTTTCCAGGTCATTTTCAAGTCCTATGATTAGATCTAGCTGCCTCTTGTCCCATTTGCCCTCCATCCTTTTTCCAATTACAGTTCTCTCTGCAGCTTTCCTAAAAGTTAACATGCTTCTTAGAAACACAACCATGTCTTTTTACAGGGCATAGGTAGGAAAGGTACTCTGAGCAGCTGCATAAAAATTAAAGGGTAATATGTAAAACAGTTTAAAACTCCATGAAAGCAGAAGACAGAAATTATTATATTTAAAAATTATAAGAAGCATGGTCTAAAGTTGTCACAGCATATTATTTGGAGCTGTATGTTTTAATAAGGAAAAGCATATTTCTCATGCAGAAACTCAAGAGCTTTAAAATTACTCCCCAGGGCTTGTTAATTAATTAAAATAACAAAAATATTATTGTAATTAGTAAAGAACAAAGTCTTAAAGGTGAATAAAACCAGAGAGTAGAGTAAAATATTACAGAGTATCAAACTGCTGCATTCATGCACTGGACATTTGCAAAATGAAAAACATTTTCAAGAGATAAAAGTAGTAGGTTGAGACAAATTTAGGATTTGAAGAAACTTGAGAGAAGGGATTAAAAACAACCACCACCACCCAGCTCCGAAACAGCCATATCCAAACCTGAGTATCTTGATTTGAAGGATTCAATATAATTGGCAGCTTCATTTTCATCAATCCCCATCTGCTCGCCTAAAGATTTTGCTCCTATTCCATAAATGATTCCATAGCAAATCTGCCAGAGGAAAGGGTAAAGAATTGCTACTGTTTGGTCAGTCAAGCAGAGAAAGCAGAGCCAAAACAAAATGCGATTCACGGGAAGACAAGTGTATGGAAACAAAGGCAAGTATTCAAAAAAAGTCCTTCGAGTCCAAGCCATTCATGCTGCTTTTCTCCACCCTCATTCCCCAAAACCCTTACACCTCCAGCTGCAGCATACCAAGAGTGGGAGGATGGACAAAGCAACTACTGAACAATCATGGCCGAATTCAAACAGAAAAACATACTACAATGTGTTGAACACTGAACCTTCCTGCCTAGAAAGCTGCTATTGATTTTTTTCCTAAAATTACCTGCTTAGCTTGTTGCCTGGTCCTGTCTCCAACAGTTTCAGGATCAATCATTTTCCATTCTGCTGCAATGCTCTTAAAGACATCAGTACCACAATTCAAAGCTTGAATGAGGCGACAGTCACAAGACAAATGAGCAAGGATCCTCAGTTCCAGCTGAGAGTAATCAGCAGCCAAGATTAAGCCACCTGAAGTCAAGAAGTTATAGGAAAGCATTATTTCATAAATTATTCCAATATTCCATCCAACTTGCCAGCAAAATGGACTGAACCCTTTCTTTATGTTCTGTTCTGAGAGTTTTTCACAGAAATTTCTATCAAGAAAAATTTTTGCCTGTTTCCTCAATCCTCAGGCCTGCCTGCTTTACATATAGTCACATTAAGAATTCATCAAAACTATATAAACAAGTATCTGTCCAGGTGTCTAAAACAGAGTAGGCAATGTGAGAACTGACATTTGGATAGAAAGAGCACTAAGCAGAGTACAATTTGTGTATTAAGAGCTGCCTTGGCTACTTCTTTAAAGAAAATGTATTCTTAAAGAGGAAATGAAAGTGTGAACATGTGAATGATATAATTTGAATACTTTGCCTAACTGAATCTCTCTTTTACAGTTGTGTGAATAACTTTGAAGGCATGCTAACTACTGCACTAGTTTTCCAAGTAGGCTGCTCAGACATATATATATACTGTTACCAATTCTTTCTTAAACCTTCATTGTATCTAAGATTTTTTTGCTAACCATATACTTAACAATTCCAGAGCAGGACCTGGGTATTACCTGAGAAAGGAACAAAAGCATGCCTCATGCTAACAGAAAATGGTATTCGTCTTTCTTCAGATTTGTTTGCAGCTTGAACCTTTAGCCCATTAGGCAAAATACTAGAACGCTTTCTGCATCTGTGGAGAAAAAAAATTACTGCCCTTCACCAATTTCTAAAATACCAAGAGATGAATAGTCATTTTTACCACAGCGGATCAGTGAAACCAAATGAGACAATGGTCTCTATTCCATTTTTCTGGACAATCCATACCCAAATTTGACCATAGAGGAACAAGACAGAGACCACACAAACACCTGAAAGGGATTTATTGATTCCGAAAATATTTAGGAATAAATCTTCCTAGTACATTCAGGATTCAGTTGAGAAATTGGATAATTCCACTCTAAAACAGGTAAGATGAATGGCCCCAGATCTGTGATGAGCTTATTCCAGAAAGACAACAGAGTCATAGTGAAACACTAATCTTAAAGAAATTAGGATTTTAATTAAAAGTTAAAAGAAACTGGGCTTGAGATAGTTACCTGAAACTTAAATAATTGATTGCCTGTCAATTTATGTTTGTTCAGCTGTGCTTGCAATGGGAAAGGATGCAACTAGTAGTTAGGTCCAAAGAACATGAACAATTGCAACCAGAATGAATATTATGAATATGTATTTGTTTATTATATGTATTTGTTTAAACTTTTGTCAATAAATAGACTCTGTGACCACCTGTAATTTTGCAGTGTGTATTAGGGGGCTACCCTACGCTGCTGCCCAGCACTGAATAAACATACCCTTTCTAGCTTTAAATTGCTAGAGAGTCTTTTATCCGTCACAGTTGAGTATCAGTATTAGACCAATACTCATATTTTGGTAAATCAATAGGAATCCTAAAAATTCAATACCCCACCTTGAGTACCAAGTCTCTCAGTATCATTCTCCTCTGCAGAATGCATACAACAGCCCAGAGGCAGAAAAATCCCCGCGCCCCGCCAACCTCACCCTCATTACTGCACCCACCCACCCACACATTCACAAGTAAGCCTGTAAAAACAGAGCAGAAATTGCAGAAGAGGCACTTGTAACATGCTGCACATTTCCTCCCTAAAGACTGAGGGATATATTGCCCCAAAGCTGCTTGATTTTCTTTTCTGAGAGGCCAAAAGTTTACATCATCATGCACGTGCTCTGCATCCTCTCACAGCTGGTTTAGGTCTCCTGTCTCACCAAGTCATTCATAGCTGCAGATGGAATTGTATCCATGAGCACATCCACTGAACAGTGCACAGCTCTGACATTCTGATGTGATTCAGATCACATTCTCCTGTTAGCACCAGTCTACCAGACAGTCCAGTGGGCTCTTCACTAGAAGGCAAAAAGCCTTTATAAGTCCTTGATGTCTGGATCAGGATCTGAATGAATTCTTCATCAAAATGAAAAGATATCTCTGAGATCAAGACTACTTTCAGCAGAACACAGAAAAAACATAATGTTCTCCCTTGTGCATTTCCTTTTCTTCTTAAATATTGGCTTTTCAGGAATGTTAGGGATCAATGAGATGAAAGCACAAAAATCACAGAAATAAATTTTCAAAATAAATAAAAGTGAGGGACAATTACATGTCTGGCTACTGCAGAAAAGCACACTGTTCAGCGTAGGTTCTCAGCTTAGTTAATGTGTAAGGGCTTTATACCATGACCTAATTTAGCTGCACTCCTTTGGTCAGAAGGTTCTTACAACAGGAGGAACGAGCAGCAATAGCAGTTAGTAAGATAATAGTTTGGACCAAACTGTGGAAGGCCAATCAGACTTGACTGGATGGCAATTTCTTTTGTGACAGCACCTATTTCTGTGCCTTTAGGATTGTCCATCTTCCTAACACAGTGGCTGCTTAACTAAGGAATGCAGGAACATGCAGGAAAAGTCAAGCTGAGAAACAGACGTCTCAAAGTCTGGCAGGCACTCCAGTCCTTTGATGGGCTCTTCTCTATAGGGAAGACTTTCAAGAAACTTCACACTCCTCAGCCTTCCTGAAAAGCTGCTGCAAGCCTGAGCACTGCTACAGCTTTATCTCAGAATGACATTCCTGTCTCCATGGCTGTGCCTGGTTTCTGAGGAGAGATGGACAAGATCCTTCTACTCCTGAGTTCCCTTCCCAAGGGTGTTAAATACATGGTGTTTAGCAGGCGCCAGATAGAAGAAGTAAAAACCTTCTCAAATTTCTCACATCTTGGTGTGGGGAAAAAAGCTTAGAAAAGTTTCTCAGGTGACACAACTGGGACAAGAACCTGAATCGAAAGAGAAACTGAAAGGGCAGAAGAGCACCACAAAACAGGAAGCCTCAAAGCTCACAAGGGAGATGCTAACAGATTGACCCTTGTGTTTCATAGACTTCCACACAACTGTTTCAGCACTGTTATATAATGCTGTCAAAGTGGAATTGTAGAATCACAGAAAACAGGGTATTTGGTTATGAGAAATCAAATTTAGAAATCTTTTGTTACCTGGCAGTTTCTGCTGGTCACTATCACAAATGAAATTATTAACAAAGAATGAAAAATATGTTCACCCCTGTTCCCTTACAAAACGGGCTGCACAGCATAAAACACATGAATTTTCTTCTGCTTCTTCCACAATATTCTATCCTCTTTCAGAGTAGTTTTCAGCAAGTCAAACCAGATCTTAACTTCAGTTTAATTATTTTCACACTCAGGCGTTCCATCCAACAGCTGGGAACGGGACACTAATTCTCACTGAAGCATTTCATAAAGAACATCAAAAAGAAAACAAATAGCTACATGAAACCACATGCTGTTAGCATTAATATGTCTGTCATGTATGACTGATTTTTAGGTATTTATTCCTCTGTAAGAGAAACACTGAATAACAAGTCACACTGACATGACAGCAGCCACAGGTGATGTCAGAAAAGAGAAATTTGACAACTCAACCACATTAAAATTAGACAGAAGCTTTGTCAAGATCCTCCTACCTGACTCCCAAAGCAGCACGAGAATTAACATTTCCATGGACTTGGGAGAGTGGGCTTTCTTCAACCACAGTCGGCATTTCGATCTCAAAATCTCTTGGCACATTCTGGATATTTGGCTCTGTGAAGGTTACTCGACCTGAAAGGGAGACAGGGCAGAGCTAAGGAAGGGTCTAAAAGGTACTCAATACAGCTGCACATACTGCATCTTCAAAATACAATGGGCAGGAGAGTGAGAGGACACAACCACTGAAAAAAAAATTTAAAAGGAAAACTAATTTGTGTTTAATGGCCTTGTGATGGTTTCCCATTTCAGTATCACTAATAAGAAACTCCCAAAACCAGAACCTGTTCTGGAGTAAGAGATTTACATAGTAATATATGCAAGAAATTAATAATACTGCTCAGTGAGCACAAAAGCTATTTTAAACCATCTGTTTTCTTAAGGCAGGTATGTCAGTATTTTTGTTTGGTTGAAGCAGAGCACAGGGTTGACTTCCTATCTTTTCCTCTTAGAAAAGCTGCACACACTTACAAAAGGACAAAAAAATCAGTAAGATCAGAGGCATTTGCACACATTTGTTCACCTGTAGCTGTGTGAGTCTGTGAAATTGGATATATCCTCTCCATTCCCAGTGCAGAATTGAATCGCTTCTCCCTCTGTAGTGGAAACACCACTTTAGTAATGGCATTGTTGATCCTCCTCCATTCCAGTATCAGCCCTGGCAATGGGTGAAGTGTCTTTAATTTCTCCAAAACATCCTTGTGGGAAGAAAAGGACACAACTAATCAACAGCCTTTAAAATTTTATTTAAAATGTTTTTGCAGGGAAAAGTGACTCCTTCACTCACAGTGAGCTTCCAGTGTCACTGTCTTAAAATTAAATTGACATCCTCTCCACTTATACCACCTACACCTGGGTAATCAAAGCACCATCTGACATAGCTGCAGTTTTATTACCCATGAGAAGACAATCACTTCTCTTTGGACTTCTGCGCCCTCATCATCACTCTTAATCTTCACCAACCAATAAACCACCTGAAATAATGAAATAAAGCATCACTTGCCATAGGTCCCCTACGTTGTCTCCCCTTGGCCAGCATTACTGCTTCTCCATCTTCTTGCATATTTTCCTCCCTGCTCTCTCCTATCTGCAGACTAGGAACACCAAGTGAAGTTGTTGACCATGCTCCTTGAAAGACAAAGCTCATCACTAGCAATCAAATCCTTTCAGTTTAATCAGAAATATGAAGGGACTAACAAGACTTTCAAAAGGCAGTGGAATGCAAACATTTCTCAAAATAACATTTCTTTGTGTGCCACAGGCAACCGCAGTCTCATCCCTCCACATGACAAAAGTAGGAAATCCTCCCTTTGATCTTGCTCCCTGCCCTGTAACCACCACTGCACCTAATGTCTTTCCAGCCACTTGAGTTCCAGAAATAAATATTTGTCTTCCAAGTACAGACTACACTGAACAAGGGAAAATTAGGAAAACAACACAGATTAATGAGTCCTGAAAACACAAACATACATATCTGCTAATTTCACTTGTCCCGCAAGAGGACCCATTAGCCTGCAGCAGTTGGTACTAATGCAGATCCATAATATTTATCAACTGGCAAGAATGCCAATAGCCTTCACATTATACAAGCTTCTGATACACTAAATTTGATAAGCCATTAGATTAGCCATTCTGAAGACAAAGTCTCCAAAGCAAAAAATACAGATTTGATAGTAGCAGGAAGGGAAAACCTTGTATTTAGCCAACATAGTATTTAAGTACATTTCAAGCTGATGTAGAAAAATCCTTCAGCTATTGGCTTTACAAAGTTATTGTGCTATTTTGGTCTTGCCAATGATTTGGGAAACCAGATTCTGCCTGATTTACTGTTATTGAAGTCTGCTATTTATAGGCACGTCCTCACTGCACTCAAGCTTTAGGAGAGTAGCAGTTACTAACTGCTAACAGAGAAGGTAGAAGCCAGTTCGAATTTCCAGTGCTAACTGGAGGAGCAAAAGGCGATTAAAATTTACTTTCAGACTAGAAAGAGATTTTATTGTACCTTGGTTGTACTGAACTGCTTGCTTAGCCTAACCCTGTTTCCTTTAGCAGTTGCTCTTCTGACATAACCCAGGGTTTTCTTGTTCTCTTGGACTTTCACATCTCCATTTTGTGGCAACTTCAGCTCCAGGAACAACACCTGAAAGAGGCCAGCATGTCTAATCAGTTTCTGCACATCCAGGAGAAAAAAAAGCAAATGAGCACTTAAACAGCTTGTTCCAGCCAAAGGATAGTACAAATGTTTCAGGTAACTAAAAAGCTGATTAGAGATCCTGGCTATCCAAATCATTCCTCCTCATTTTAATTAATTACAAAATGCAACTTAAAATCTCATTTTCTGAACACTCTAAATTCAGAGGTATGCTTTTAGAAAAGGCAATTAACGGCATCCAATAAGTGAGGTTATTACTGAAAGTCAACTGTAATAAAATGTTCAGATGACTGGAAGTGAAAAAAAAGAAGTGTTAGCAGGGAGTAGGCTTCAGAACAATATGAATGGTAAAGAAAGAGTGCCCATAAATACCTTTTAGAATATTAGTTTTTCTAACAAATTGTCAAAAACTAGAAAACTAAGTGTATGGTCGTTTGATGACAGAGAGAATACAGCTCTTAATTTTTCACTTTAGGTTTCTATGTAGCATTATACACTATACAGTACTTAGGAGCTATTGTTTTTGATTTCACAACTGGCAGAAGGGAACAGAAAGCTTTTCTCCTGCCCATTTATGTAGCACAGAAGTTTCACTGACACAAAACTAGAAGGGCAAAAGTTGCATTAACTTATACAAGATAATTTACATGACTCATAATAAATTTCTATGGGAGATACAAGCTTCCATAGTTCAGAAAACGGCATTTCAGACAAAACTTTACTTCCTCTTTTCCATGAAGCAGAGTGAAACTGTAATAGAGCATTATTTCAAGAGTTCTAACTTAGGCTACTGTTACTGCAAGACTACTGCAAGATTTCTAGATTTACAACAAAGAAGGAATATTTCTGTGGAATTTCTTTCACTGATAGCTGCTTGCAGATTTTGACTACTTCCATATAAAGTATAGCCCCTTAGCAAGAAGATAGTATATAGAGAAATCAAAGAAGATGGGGAAAAAACCATGCGCAGCAATTTTATTTCAATTATTCCATGTAATGTACATTAAAAAAATATAAGTGAAATTCTTCAGGAATGAAAGAGTTATCTTACATAGAAATCTGTTTCTTAGACTTTAAAAAAATATCAGTTCTTAAAAGGTTCTTAAAAGCAGACAGTAGTTGATTCAAAACGTTTAAAGCAGTTTTTCTTCCTCATTCATGCCGGTACAGGGAGGGGCAAGGGTAACAATGCAACTTTTTCAGTACAACTCAGCTCTTCAAGACAACATAACACCAAATCACATCTTGTGTGCAGGACACTGGCATTGCAAAAAAGTGTCTCCAGTCCTGTACCACTCATCCAAAAAACTCCAGAAGCCATTTAATTGTCAGATCATCTCATGGACCTTGAGAGGTCAAGGTCCTGTACAAACCACACGCTCATTTTCACTTGTTTTTTATTTCCAACATACATATTTCCACTTCTACCTTCTTTATCTCTGCCAAAGAAACCAGAATGATCAGCAACAAGCAAGAGAGACACAGCCTCTCTTGCAGGCAGCAAGCTCAAAATGAGTGTAAGAATAAATGAACTCTCAGCAGAGTTGGGTTTGCATTTTGTCTTTTCTTTACTCTTCCCATGAAGAAATTTTTTTCTTATTTTAGCCAAAGCCTCTTGATGAGAACTTCTGGGGAAGTTCTCCCCCTCCCACCCCAACCCCCACATACCTCTGCAATATCATCAGGGCTGGTCAAGGAGAAGCTGTGCCCTGCCAGCTGATATGCCTTGGTCTCAATCTCTCTCAGTTTAGCCTGCATGACCTGTTTCTGGGTTTCATAGGCTGTTGTGCTGAAACCAATGCCATTCAGCTCCAGCAGAGCCAAACAATAATGGCTGGGCATCTCCACTTTAGAAAATACATCTGTAGTAAATGCAAACCCAAGAAAATCTTTTATAAAACAGATCAGCTGCAGATAAACACATTCATGAAATTAAAAAAAAGGAGAATCCTCAGTTTTGAAAATACTGAAATGTTCTGACACACTGAAATCTTTTACTGTAGATTTCATTTAAATACTTTTTTTTTCTGGAATAAGAAATATTTCATAATAAGAAGTGTTTCAGAACTTCCTATCACAAAAGCATTTAAGAAAGCAGCTTCTGTCATTTTTTTTTAAAAACACATCTCTTTGTATATCAACATTTTATAAACTGCAGACATGTTTAATATAAGACTTTCTAACTTGATACACTTTAATTCTATCACCCACATCTTTCGAAGTGCTCTAAGGTTCAACTGTAACAATCATAAACAATGTGATAAACTTGCAATAAAATATATTTTTAGAATATTTTTGTGGGGTTTTTTGATGGCTTGTTTCAAAACAGCACAAGCACTCAGTAATTACTTAGTGCAAACATACAAAATCATTCACTATGGAATCACAAGACTTTCATGGACACAGTGCATACATGACAAATCATGCTATATGGGCAGGCCAAAGAGCAATAAATTTCCTTCAGAAAATATTTGAGGATTTTAGGAATTACTTCTGACAAGAAAATCCAAAATCTTCTGAAAATGCGCATGAGAAATCATAGACAGACTCGCACGTCCCTCAGAATGGCCAGGGTACTCACCTGGGAGGTACAAATCTGCTTGATTTAGAGATTTAGAATAGACTCTGCTACAGTCTTAACCCCTGGAACTAGTGGAGGTTTGGGATATAAGAATTATATTTTTATTTTTTTTTCAGAATATATATGCTTCCAAGGGAATTTCCCTCTTTTAACAAATGAACATGTTGACAGAATATGTTTAGGTAAGAACTTCCAAACCCACCTCTTTTCTGCACTGATCATTCAGCCTGTGGGAGCATAGCTGTATTTACCCTCCATCTTTGCCCCCAAAGGGAGGAAATCTCTTTACCTGTCAAATTTTCCTTTTGTAATTCCTGGTGGAGTTGGTCCATGATACTGAAGATAAGGACAGACTCTATGGCTGCTCTGTACCGCCCAGACTGGTCTCTGCTGGCACTCAGCCCCAGGCTCTGCACCCCTTGGCCGGTGCCTACTCCTTCCAGGAGGGACAACTCACTGGGGAGAAAGTTGGCCACCATATTGTGAAGGGTATGTTCCTTGGAGCCAGGATCTAGCAGCCAACATGCAACCTTAAAAAGGGAGACCTCCATGAGACATTTTTTGTACCTTTTAGTCATAACACAATGCAAATATTTAACCAGGGGTTAATTCAAGGTTAGAGTGAATATTATATTTCTTCATTTGGCAGGCAAACTGCAATAATTTGTCACATCATTTCAGTAAAATTTCAGGAGGGCCTAAATCACTGAAGAGCTTAATTCTTGAGTGAGAATTAAAAGTTATTTCTGTACTTTTCAAAACTTTAACTCTGTCAAATAAACACATCTTGAAGTATCTTTTCACTTACTAATACTTAACTCAAAGGGAATACAAAAATCAGAATCAAAACATGTCTAAGCTTTAAAATCACTTTGTAGAGACTAGAACTTGCTATTAATCTAGAATATTAGCCAAGCTGAGTCCTTCTATCTTTCGCAGAACAAGACTAATGCCAAGAATTCTGCATGGGATATTTTACCCCTGTCTTCAAAGTAAATTCATTTATACATATATTTCAATTTTTTGTGTCAAAACAGGATGAAGCACAGATTCTTATATTGCCTCTGCCATGCAAGCAAAAGTAAAAACCCAGATGTATATTTATGGGGTTGGAGAGGGGGTATGTATATATTTATTGTATCACTAAAATGAACTAACATTAGTATGATTATTACATGGATCAGTGAAGGGAAATATACTTTTACTGTTCTTCAGTTTCATCCTAAAACTACATCTTGTTATGAAAAAATTTATGTTTGTCCTTGTGTTGAACATCTTATCTACTTTCCTGCAGAGCTGAATATTGCCATGAAGCTGTTCAGCCCATATGCAATGCAAGCTTTAAAAATCAACAAGATTTTCTGCGCATCCAGAGTTTTTTGTAACATGGGCAACAAGGTGTTTTCCTCAAGCTAGTGTTTCGTGTGAGTTACAACTGATACCTAAACTTTTTGAGATCCCATGTAAACTTTGTTTTGTTTTGAGAAAATAGTGGCATGGTGGGTAAATCTTTTCCTTACAGTCTTCTGGTCTCAGAAGAAACAACCTGACCATGACTTGTGACACTTCTGTACCAGGCTTCTTATTGCAACAAAACAAGAGTTAAATCATGTCTACTGGGACTGGAGAGAGATTTAGCTTCATTTCCCCTGCAAAGTAAGGTATGAAATAATAATGTGCTAACCTCTGAAATTCTTTGTTTATTTCTCTTGCAGGCAACATGAATATTAATAGCAAAGCAAATGTCCTGAAAATACTGTTCTAGATTGCCCACTGAAAGAAAATTTCACTAAACCTCTTGATAGATGCATACCTAAAATAACAGAAGTACCAGAAGGTACTCCTGTCTTTCCACTGTTTTATTTAAACTAGCAGTTTCACCCAAGCGAAATTTCTTAATCCTGCAAACCTTTGGGTCCTCAAAACTTCCTTCCAAGGAGATGCCACAAGCCATGAGCAGAGTTTTGTAGTGCTGAATGAAGTCATACATGATAAGTGAGCGATGCTTCTTGGGCTTCTTCTGCAGGGACAGCTGCAGATGGTTCAATCTCTCTGCCACAGATAGGCTTTGGTCCAAAGGTGGTGGTGCCAAACTCAGACTGATTTCTAAAACAGGAAATACAAGGAAAAAACATATTTTAACCCATTACATGGTAAGAAAGGCAAGAGAAAAATCTAGAATGCAACCACCTAAAGCACAAAAGCTACAGATGAGCTATGAACAAATAACAATACATCTATAGCACCACTACATGTTTTATCAAACCAGACAAGGCTCCCAAAAGCAATATGCTGTGCCTGTACTAGCAAACAAAGGACAGCCAGCAACCAAATCCTGGTCACAAGGTCACTTAGCACAGATTGGGCTATGTTCAGCATTTCAGTGCAAGATTTGTTCTGGAGAGCAAAAATTGGAAGAGATTGAAAGGGAAAAGCAAGTTAGATAAAGAGAACCTGGGAGTGAGCAAAGGTTTTAGCCATAGGCCTGCTCACAGACCAGTGTCCAAGCCAATCACCTGCCCTTAATGCACAGTACTGTGTACTGTAGATTTATCCACAGCAACCAAGGGTGTTTAACACCTAAGACTACTAAATGACTTCTCCACACAACAGAGCTGAGGTCAGGACAATCACAGCACTTCCAAGAACCTGATCTGCTGAAAAAAACTCTCTTGAGATATAGTGCCAAGTAACACAGCAGAGCCTGTCTGCTCACTTACCAGTCTGGTCTTGGATCTGCTGCAAAGAGATATAATAGGCATCTTTTCCACCCCAACACACTGCCAGTCCAACTACTAAGATGTCTTTGCATCCTTGGACAGGAAATCCATCATCTTTAACTTGCATCCACTGAGGAGAACTCACTAAAGAAGTAATTTTAAGTTACTATTATAAAATGGCATCAATAAATATAGAAGAGTTGGAACTCTGAAAATGTAAATACATACAGTTGAGCCTAAAATTGAGTATTATAGAGTCTCAATAAAGCCAAGGAGCTGAGTGTTAGAGGATGGAGAGTTGGTGTCAAGCATTTCCTTGATAGGTCTTTAGTGATAGCAATGAAGTATTAGCAGCTTGCTGGTATGTGAGAGGACCTAAATATCCTTCTGTGACTGTCTCTGAACCAAGGTTAAATATTTTCAAAACATAAACTTGGTTTAGTATAAGCACATGTGAAATTCAGGTAAGTCTCTGGATTGTTGCAATACTGCTTCTTATTTTCCCCAGAGAAGTATTCATATGCTGCAGTTTGCTGCTGCTTTTTTAACATATTCTTCCTTTAAAATGAAAAGATTAAACAGCCAAATTCTTTGCTGTCACATTGCCATAACAAAAACAACATTTCATAACTATCAAAATAGATTTTTGACAGGCAAATGTGAAGCACTTTTTAGAGTGGAAGGAAGGAATACACTTCTGTCACAACTCTTGAAGAGGTTGCTACAAAAGGTCAGAATTTGGAAGGGATGATTTATGGGTAGTTTAATCTGAACAGGAGGAAAACCTTATTTACTTTGAGGATGACAGAACACTGGAGCAGATTGCCCAAAGAGGTTGTGGAATCTCCTTCCCTAGAGATATTCAAAAGCTGCCAGCACATAATCCTGTGAATCCTGCTCTACGTGAAACAGCTTTAGCAAGGGGGTTGGACTAGATAATCTCCAGAGGACCCTTCCAATCACAAACATTCCATGATTCTGTTATATCAGTGATTTTCCTCCTTTTCTCCATATTCTTTCCTTCTCTAGGCCTGCTTTTAGCTGAAGGTACCACATGCTGTTCAGAAAATAACGCAGTAGAACAGAAAACTGACCTTTTTTGAATTTGCCACCAATCGTTGATTTTGGAGACAAAAGGCACTTTGTTCTTTCACATGCCACTGAGATGGAGAATCTGCTTTTCTCCTTCCATTCCTCAACAAAAGTCTGGAAAAGTGCTTTATCGCTTGCTACATCAACAATTGTGAAACTTTCAGCACTTAAGGGAACAAATGGAAAAACATCCTGAGATAGCTGCAATGAAAAGCCTTGGTCTATAGTGGAATCATCTTTTGTCTCATCTGTCTCAGTTAGGTCTAGACATCCAAGATTGACTGGGAACGTTTTTACCTGCTGCTCTGCATTGCCCTCACTATTCCCCTGTAGCTGAATCGTCTGCCCTTCATTCTTGCAGGTGACCTGTTCCTTTCTTGCAGTTTTCACAGAGATAGAAATAGAACTTTTTGGAAAAAGCTTTTTGGGGGGTGTTGAAGGAATAAACCCATTATTACTATCTGGTGCAGGACAGGATATGTTATTACTTCCCTTGAGCTGAAGCATTATGCTTTCTGTTTTCTGAAGATCTGAGTTTTCCATTTTGTTTTCTTTAACCTTTAAAAAGCTTTTTGATTCCTGGCAAGTAGGCAAAGGCTCTGGCTCACAACAGTCAGAATCAAAAACTGGATCTGGCTTTTCACAAACAATAGGAGCAACTAACTCTCCTTTCAAACTGGAACTTGCTGAAACCGGTTCAAGGCCTGAGAGGTTAGGCCATTTATCCAACACATCCTGCAATCCTGGGCTTAGTTCAAACGAGCATCCAGTCCACATTGCTGGATGGGGGTTCTTCTCCAAAGCTTGGTGGCTTCTCTGGAGCTTTTCACCTTGATCTCCTACTAAATCCTTTGGTCTGGGATCATTGTTACAAATGGCAGAGTTTCTTAATCCTGACTGATCTGGAAATGTAGAAGGAACATCTTTCAGAAAAGACAGGGAGTTTCCATGGTCTAAAACTTCTGCTATTACATCCAAGGATGCTAGAGACACATTGTTACTCTGTGAAGGATTCTCAGGTTCTTTCTGATTGTCACTGACATCAAATTTATTCTTAACAGGCCTTGGATTCTGCAAAACACCATCTGGAGAAAGCAAAGCCACAGGGTCCTTTCCATCAACTTCCACGATGTGAACAGCTGAAAGGTCACTAACATTACTGAAGCTATCATCAAACAGCAAGCTATCACTCATATTTAGGGTTGTTTCAGGGACAGGCTGACATTCTACTTGTGCAATGTGTTCTCTACCAAAATGGCAGGTTGCTTTATTCAGGTCTTTAGCCACACTCCCTCCTTCCACTGAAGTTTGGGTCTGGTAATCTTGTAGAAAACTGTGTAGCTGTGAGTCAGTCACTGAGAAATCGCTTTCTTTAAGGCAAGGTGCAGGTTCTATTTTCTTCACTACAGGTTGTAAATTAAGGCCTCCAGACCCCAAAACTTCATTACTACTGTGCTGAGTTGTGTTTTTTGTAATGTTATCTGTTGTGGTAAGACTTGGGAAGCTCAGTTTCCTAGCTGGTGTAGCCAGCCTTTTATTAGCATCATTCTCAGTCCATAAACTTAGTTTTTCTGCTATTTCCTGCTGTGGTATTGCTGCCAGCTCTGAACCTTGTATCCCCTGCTGTCCTGTGATTCCAGCTGCTCCCTCCTGTTTTATTATCATTTCAGTTTGAGTATCCAACTGTATGCTGTCTTCAAAGACTCTAGAGTCAGAAAACAGATGAGAGGCTGGACCATTCTGAACACCATCTGCATTGCAAACACCTATGGGTTTTACTGAAGACCTTTTCAGAAAATCTTTAGGATGACTGTTGCCAGTCTGCAGTGTTCCAGCTTGCAGCAATATTCCATTGGGCTTTTCACTCCCATTTTTGCCACAATTCTGAACCTGAATATTGCAGGTTTTCTCCTCACCAGTACAAAAATGCTTATCAATCCTCACCTCAGCACAGTTCACATCTGTTTGAGTTGTATTCCTTTTACTCTGCTCACCATCAGTTTTGTCATTTCTCTGCGTCCTAGCACTAGCAGGTATTCCTCTACTTTCTACAATACTGGGTATGTCCACACTGGTGTGTGGAGTACCCTTCAGCATAACAGGTGCCTGAAAACCTGCTCTCCCTGTAGGCATGACTTCATTAGTGGTGGTAGGCTCTGTAAATAGTCCTTCCATTTTATCTTTCTTCCCAATCTTAACTTCCTCCATCTGTACAGAATTTGAGACTTCATGAGTTACAGAATCTGTTTCCATAAATTCCTTATTATTTTGGTTTGAAACAAAATTATCTGTAGAGATAGTGGTGTGGAAAACAGGCAGTTTTTGTATGTCTACGCTAAGCTTATTTAAATCTTCAAGAAGTGACCCCTGCAGTTTTGAAGAGGTATTTTTGTTCCTAGTCTGACTTAAATGTGTATCTGTGCTTTTAATCAATTTAGAGGCTGAAGACTCTGTTCTCAATGTTGGTGTTTTTCCTTGTTCTGTAAGGTGCTTTCGTATTGCTGTTCTGGAATCTGTCTTGGTTTTGAGCAGAGAAATTTCTTCTATGTTTGCATTTCCTCTGCACACATTTGGCCGTTTTCTAGCACTGTACACAAGATCACCCTTGCCTTCCTCTTCTTGAGCCTGTTTCCTGCCCAAGACTTGACTCTCAAATACAGAGCTTTCTGTGCTACTGCTCAGTCGCCTTTTATATCCCTTTTTAATATTTGATACATTTCCAATCTGAGAACCAAAGCCATTACAGTGTTGAACTCTGCACCCTCTTTTGTTTAATACCCTTGAAGACTCAGCAGACTCCTTTCCACCTGATCTATGCAGTCTGTCTTCCAGTTCTGAATCACTGCTGATCACAGAAGATGTATCAGTCTTGAGAGAAGACTCTGGGTTCCACTGCACCCCCAACAGCGTCAAATCCTGCTGCAGAAGTCTCTTAGCTTCCTTCACAATGACAGAAGCTGCTTCTCGTTCAGTTAAGCCCTTCATTCCCGCCATCCAGATGCTGCGCGTGGCCCGACGCTCCTCTGCTGACTCTTCATCCTCATCCACAGCCCTGCGAATACTGTGGGGAAAGTAACAGACAGATGTAAACATCCATGCAGAACATAACAAACAACACAAGGAGCTTGGACTATTCTCTTCTGCTCCCATTTCATCTGTCTTCATAGCTTCCTTTACAGAAGCACTCTACCTAAAATATAATGCACTTAATAGGAAATATATTAATTGCAAATAACTATTTCTAAATATGAACAGAATGTTGATGAAAACCCCAAAAGCATTGCCAGATTTCTTTATTCAAATGTACCCCAGACAAGTCCCAGTTCCTACTAGGGCAAGATGCAGGTCTCAATGAATCATCCTCTATGCGCTGTCCTCCAAAGAAAGGAAACTTCAAGAGCGTGAACCATGACTGTGTCCTGGCACAGTCCAACAGGTACTTGATCAAGGAAGCTTGTTACTGCACTAATATATAAATCACAAGAGAATCCCAAAAGATAATCAGTAATAAATCATCAACTACTTTGAACATATGGTGGAGCTGCCTTTTAGAGCAAAAACTCCCCAGACAGCACTGACAATTTACCCAGGACTAAAAAGTGCATTGAAAAGAGGAATACAAAGAAAAAACAGATCTCAAAAACTTCTTCTGTAAATACAAGATTATTTCAGAATAATCATGGAATGACTGTGATCAGGTAGAGAGACCCACAAGTTATTTCTAACTAACATTTGACACAAAGTTCCAAAGGGTTGCCATATTTTATTCTAAGTTTCATCCTTCACCTTACAAACACCTTTACTTGACTTCTGGACTTAGTGATTTCTCACCTTTTAAATGGTACTGAGTTCTTCAAAGCAGTTGTCACGTCATCAAGACTGGCTTTAGCAAGATCAGCCACGGTGACAAAGCCAGCAGAGTAAAGTGTCCTGGCACGCTGTGCATTCAGCAGGGGCACTCGGACCAGGTCACAAAGCTCCCTGTGCACCCCAAAAGTGAGACGGCTCTGGAACTGAGAGAGCAACAGCTCCATGTTGTGCCAGCCCAGTCGATTACAGAAAACTGTTATCATTCCTGGAACACAAAAGTTACATTAATGTCTAAACTCTAGCTCCAGTTCTACTAAGCTGGATTCACTCCTCACCCCCAATCTAAATAAGCACTCATTTTACATATCTCACCTTCCCATTATTTACAGAAAATAAATAATGTTTACTACAACTATGAGTAGGAGCTAGTCTTGCAGAATTCAATCTGCAATTAACTAGTTAATCAGTGAGGCAGAAATTCTGAATGATGCTGTTTTTTCAGAGATGCTAATATTGAAAGTTTGAAGCACGTGCATATCCCGGAACAGGAGTCCTATGAAACAGTCATACTGACAAAAAACGGGCAAAGGAAAAAGTAGTGATGAGAGTCACTGAGGGAAGCCACAGATCTTTGAGGAAACCCAGTGCTGAGATCCATAAAAGCAGACCTTGGCCTGCAGGATTTCAGTTACTGAGAGCAGCATAAGAGGTAGCAAATCCTCTGATAAAGCTTGCAACTGCAGTCCCTAGTGCATGGAAGAAGGAAAAGAGTACAGAAAAGACAGTTTCTTACTCACAGATTGCATCTACAGACTATGAAAACCACTGAAAGACATGG
>PYHW01009147.1:1920467-1956184 GCA_013186435.1 Turdus rufiventris | reverse complement strand
TAGTTTGTAGGATTTCCTAGCAATTTGTAAAGTTAAGATACCACCTCAGTTAATGAACAACTAAGCGGTCTTAACTGCTAGAAACTATGACAAAAATGCCTGCTCGGTTTGGATTTGGTTTTAGTCATTATCATTACCTAATGGCAACAATGTTTGATATGGAAGTCTTTAAAGAAAAAAAAATTATGTCCTGAAGAGTGCTCCCATCGTAATTTTATTTTTTTAATAGCTGGGGTGAGAAAGCCAAGACATAAACATATTCTGGCATAAAAAAGATTAGCAAAGTCACAGTGAAATCAAATGCACAAAACTGTGGCAGAATATCCCAAGGAAAGTTAAAATATACTTTTATCCTTTAGATAACATTTACACCTTTCCTTTGTACTTTTCCTAACATGATATTTCCTTAGAAAATTCATTTAAATTTTGGAGAGTATTAAATCAATGAATAAATGCAAGTAACAATTAAAAAGTTTCATCAACTCTTTAAAATTTTTCTAAGATTACCTTTCTGGCTAAAAGTTTCATTTTGTTATCTCCAACTCAGAGCACATTTTAAATTATCTACAACTTCCTTTTGAAAAACTCAGCAATTTTTTTTCCCCTAAAATCCATGCTTTTTCATTTCTGTTTAAAAAAATGTGACCCAACAGCTACTAATCATAAATTTACCCTCCTTGAATGCTACTTACCTGCAGGTAACTCTTCTTCTCCTTGGCCACAGAGACAAAGGGAAGGATGAGAAGAGCTTTCTTACGAGTCTCCAGGACTCGCTTCAAAATAAGCAATTCTGCTACAAGAGTCTTTCCCGCACTGGTAGGAGCTTGGGAAAAAAAAAATAGGGGAGTGGGGGGTTAATTAATTTTTAAAGTTTTAAAAAATAAATCCAAAGAACAAGCATCACAAACCTATCATAGAAAGCAGTTACTGGAGAACTTGGGATGGGACTCTTCAGTTGATGTCTCTTGCCCACAACCACATTTGTAGTCACCCCTAAAAAGAATCAAGAAGACTAAAAATCACTCGCCTCTCTTCTAAGTTTGTCATCTTCTCACTGCTGCTCTAGAATCTTTTTCCCATGACAGGTAGACAAGCAATTGTCATTTCCTACAGATTTGTCCTGCTTCTCCTTCTACATTACTTCCCCTTCTGCACACACACCTCACACACAATATGAGAAACAACAAATGGACTGAAAAAAAACTAACAGCAAATAATATTCTCAGAAGTATGAATATCTTCAATTGCTGTTATCATTCAGCTCCTAGTTGACAATCTGAATTTAAAAAGTCACCATTAGTTGACTCTTAAATATCAACTTCTAAAGAACTTTAACAGAGAAAATGGGACAAAAAGTCTCTCTACACCTCTGGAAAGGAGACCATAAATCAAGTTTGAGGTACAGCAGTGAGACAGAATTTAAGATGTCTCATTAATACGAAGAGGATCTGGACCTTTCTAGCTGCCAGATCCAAATGTTTCAGCACCAGTAAGTCCTTGTAAATGGCAGTGGAGAAGTTGAGGGGACTGATTATGTCATGGAAAAGTTGAGGGGACTGGTTTTGTCAAATGTTCACATACCTGCATAAATGAGGTTCTTCCCTTCCAGAACTTGTCCAAGCATCAGGCATTCAGCTTGCCATTCAAACATCTGCACTACTCCCAGACTGTGGTATTTCTCCAGAACCGCTTTGGGAAGACCCCAACTTGCAAGGAGCAACTTGTCTGCTTGATCTTCAGGAACATTTACCTGCTGATACTGCCCTTTGGAAGAAGAAAGTAAAAATAAAATTTAAAAAGTCAAGTATCATCTTTGCATCTGAGGTCACTTAGGTTATACACCTAAATGTCAAACTTCTCTACAAACTCCAGCATTACAAGAAAAGGCAATAAATTAACTGCCCTATATTTTTCAATATTTTGTGTGGATGGTTCACCTTTTTTCTTATCTTCTGACATCCTTTTTTCATTTTTTCCTCCTGTAAGATTTTCCATATTCAATTAATTGCTTCACCAAACTCTTGCTCTGTCATTTGGTTTTGAGACAGAGTAGCCATTACCAAATACATGGTCAAAGAGAGCTTCAGCACTGATTAACATACTAGCTATGCAATGTATTTGCCATCTTGTCCTTGCCCACACCATTTCCCTTGTAAGTTACTGCTTCTGAGATTTCAGTAATTCTCATTGATTACTGCCAGTGAAAACTTCCCAGTCTTTTTTGATTTACAGATGAATGAAAACTGCAACCTAAAGCAAACAAGCAGCTCAAGCTACTCTGTACAGTGTGTCCTATTTCAGTTTATTAACACTGACTAGTATCTTCACAACACTGACAGTTCCTCTAGCTTAATTAAGTCCCTTGCTGATTATTTCTTGTCTTGGTAACCCTAAACAACTTTGACTACAGACACTGCCTCTTCCCTCTCCTTCTCCTCCCTTTTTCCAAATCATTAAGAAAAGTCAAGCTTTTTGTCCTATTCAGGTTTCTGATCCACAGGAATGTCTCCCCTATCACCCATAAATATATAGTTCTGAAAAAAGCATTTTGTGAAAGACCTAGTCAAATTGAGACGAAAACCAAGTAATCATGTGTACTGCCTCTACTGTACCCATTCTTCTACTGGTACATTAAAAAAATTCTAAAAGAAATTTCCCATCATTGTTGACAGTATAAGGGCAGGTTAGATTAATTATATCAGCCTGCATAAGCAGCCAGCATTTTTTCTCTCATCACATTAAAAATTTCAACTGCTGCCTTAAGGTTAACCCCAATCTAGGCTGCCACTGCTGCATGGTCAGTCTCCTCCTACACAGCTTTATTTCACTTTGTATAATCAAAGTACCATAAAATACTGAACAAAAATTTACGCACCATTGGAAGAGAACAGAAACATGCTACAATACAGAATAGACTTCCCAAGGGGAATTCAGAGAAGACCAGAACTGCCTGCCCTAAACGGTAGCTGTGGTGGGTTGACCCTGGCTGGACACCAAATGCTACCCAAAGTGATTCCCCTCCTCAACAGGGCAGGAAAGACAAAATACTATGAAAGGCTCATGAGTGAAGAAAAGGGAAAAACCACCCACCAATTACCATCACAACTAAAACATTTGACTTGGGGAAAATTAATTTATCAGTAATCAAATCAGAGTAGGATAATGAGAAATAAAGCAAAATCTTAAAAACACCTACCCCCTACTCCTCCCTTCTTTTCAGGCTCAACTGTACTCCCAATTTTCTCTACTTCCTTCCCCCCAGCAGCACAAGGGGACAGGGAATGAGAGTTCAGTCAATTCATCTCACATTGTCTCTGCCATTCCTTCCTCCTCAGAGAAGAGCTCCTCACACTCCTCCCTTCTCCAGTGTGGGGCACCTCTCACAGGAGACAGCCTTCTATGATTTTTTCCAGCCTGAGTCCTTCCCACAGGCCGCAGTTCTTCACAAACTGCTCCAGTTCATGTCCCCCATGAGGTCACAAGTCCTGCCAGCAAACCTGCTCTAGTGTGGGTTCCTCTCTCCACAGGTCCTGCCAGGGGCCTGCTTCAATGCAGGCTTCTCCCAGGGCCACAGCCTCCTTTGGGCATCCACTTGTTCCAGACTGGGTTCCTCCATGGGCTGCAGGTGGATCTCTGCTCCACCATGGACCTCAATAGGCTACAGGTGGATGATAGCCTGCCTCACCATGGTCTTTACCACAGGCTCCAGGTGAATCTCTGCTCCAGCACCTGAAGGAACTCCTCCCATTCTTTCTTCACTGACTTTGGTGTCTGCAGGCTGTTTCAATCACATACTCTCACTCCTCCAGCTGCAGTTGCCATTGCACAGGCTTTTTTCCCTCTTCTTAAATACATTATCCCAGAGGTGCTGTTGTTGATGGCCTTAGCCAGTGGCAGGTCACTTTAGAATTTGGTTGCACTGGCTCCATCCAACAGAGGCGAAACTTCTGGTAACTTCTCACAGAAGTCACCAGACTCTCACTGTCCTGCCATTTGCCATGCAAAACAAATACAGTGACTAATATGGCAGAATTAGGATTCAGAAACATAAAAAACCCTACATGATGTGACCTCAGATTTTCTCCCTAGTGTTAAAACCAACAAATTTCATGTAAAAGATGAAATTAATAAAGGATTACATTATTCAGCTATTTAAAGAATATCTTTTGATTAGAATTGAACACGTGTTTGGAAACTTGTGGCTTAGAGATCTATGTAAAGAAGTATACCTGTGACACTAACCTTTTTGTATTTACTAAAACACTGCTAAGAAACAGAATTAGGAAGATGCAAACTGTTGATTAAAAGCATTAGGTATTAGATTTCTCAGAAAGAAAGCCATTCCAAGGTGTGGGGCCAGTTGAACACAAGAGTGCTGCTTACTGAATTGTCTTTGCAATGCTGACTGTGGAAATGTATATATTTGCCTTGCTCTGTTCCATTTACAGAAAATGACAGAATTGTATCTTGCAGAGATAATCACCTCAGTGAGAAGATGTGACATGACTGGAGAAGAGACCAAGAGATATAAATGCTTTAAAAAGTTATGGAAAAATCACAAAAGATATGAAATTGCAAGATGCTTTGTAAATATCTTGATTTAAGATGCTGTATACAATCTCGGTGCTGCATAAGTCTTGATTTCTCTCTTGATTCAAGAGCACAATAAGCTGATAAAATGTATGTATGCCATCTAGAAGCATCACTTTAATTGGCTCTGTCTGGCAGCAGGAGCACTTGATATGACACCTTACCACAAGATGTTTATACAAAATCTTGTATATTGCATACAGAAATAGATTATGTATACTTCTTCTGCATTGTATATGTATTCTTTGATCAATTTCAAAACGTAGGTAAACAAATCTTGCCTGGTATACCAAGGAGAACGGACTATACCGACTGTTGTATTATGGCAGCACCTAGAGGCCAAGGCAAGAATAAAGCCCACTGTTACACGACACACAGAATGCCCCCATCTCAGAACTGCGCACAGAATACACATTTTCTTATTTTCTTCCTCGACTGCGCAGTGAGGGGTGCGGGAAATCTTTCGACCACTACCGTGCTAACACAAGCACGTACCTCGGCTGCAGGCGCTGCCCTCGAGGGGGGAAGAAAGGAGCGAAGCGCGGCCCGAGCAGCGCCGCCCCCGGGCCCAAGAAAGGGACCAGGAGAGGCTCGGAGGGTCCCGCGCCCCTTCCAGCAGCGCCCCGCTGTCCCCTGGGGCAGCCACGCTCCCCCTCGCCCAGCATGTCCCGATCCGGCGCGCTGAACGACCGAGGGGAAGGCGGGGAGGGAAAAAAGGGGAATTGGAGAGAAGGGAGGCGCTCTCCCGCGCTGGTACCTGCCGAGCCGTTGCGGCGCAGGGAGAGGTCGAGGCCGGGCGGGGGGCTCAGCACCGCGCGCCGGGGAGCGGCGGGGCTAGGCGGCACAGCCCACCCCGGCCTTCGGGAGCCCTCGCAGCGGAGCGCCGCGGCCGAGGCTGCACCGGCACCGCGCGTGGTGACACCGCTGCCGCCGCCATCTTCCCGCCGCGCCATTCAAATCCAGCCACGCCCCGGCCGGCGGGAGGCCGGCCTCGGGCTGCGGCCCCTGAGCGGGCGGGAGCAGGGAACGGGCGTTCCCGCAGCAAACCGGGCACCCCGACCCGTCCGAGGCGTGCGGCCACCGCCGAGTAGAGGTTGTCTTTGCACAAAAACCGGTCTTCGCTTAGGCAGCGATCAGAGCGCGCGGTACGCGTGCGGCTCTCGTGCGGTATCGGTGAAAGGCTGAGATAATTAATGAAGGGTCTGCTTCCACGAAACAAGGCTTACCTTGCAGCAACAAGAGAGGGCACAGCCGCGTTTGCCGTTTCTAATGTCTCTGACGCCAAAATAGCTGTTTCAGATTCTGAAAGACTAGGATTGGTTTTACTTCTCAGCAACGTGAACATGAGGAGCAGGTTTTTTTGCAGTACCCAAAAAATGCATGTCTTTGTCCACCAGCCACAGAAATGTTAAGAAGCATTGTGAAGTTGCTTTTAATTTCAACTCAAGAAAGTATACTGAACTTTCCAAAAATAAGCACAGCAAAGGGTGAACATTAAAAGCAGGATTATGAACACACAGTTATTTCCTTCCAGCCATCACTGCTTTATCTTGGGTAACACACACACCCTACTCAGAAAAGCTCCCCATATTCAGTATCTCTTCAGAGAAATGGATCACAGCTTAGGAGGCTGATTTCACATGAAGCGAGACCAGTGCTCTTCATATCAAATATAAACACGCAGAAATTTCTGGCCCTTGAAGAAGAGCATGTGCTCTCATTCCTGTCATTAAATCTTAAAATTAAATGGAGCAAAATTCTTTAAGAATACTGCTGTCATTTCAGACAATTATATCAAAGTAAGTGTAAAGGATGGTCTAATGGAAGAGTCGACAGATTTTAACCATCTTTAAATCAAGCAGCTCAAAAAGCTTCTTTCACTGTTCAAGTTTACCAAACCAGAAAATAACAGTAAGCTCTTCTGTGTTTCAAAGCCCAGGCGCCAGACAAATACAACACACAGCATTTTCCAAAAGCAATTATTTTAATGAACTAACACTTGGAGAATGTATCCATGTTGCTACTCTGTTGACTAAAAGATACATTAAATGGAAGAGAGGGGTACTGAAATCCTCTGCTAAAGATTCCTCACTGCAGGAAACAATTCCCACTTCAGAGTAAGTTTCCTGTATTAGTACTGAAAAAATATTGAAGAAAATAACTCAGTAATGATTTCTGCTTAGTAACAATATATGTCTATTGTGCCAGAAAAGGACCAGAATAAGCACTGCTGATATTTAAAATGCTCACAGCATAAACATGTTTCACTTCAACAAGTAGTTTTACAACTTCAGTATGAAATCCCTTCTTCATCACTTCATCTGCTTACATCTTTGAAAAAATTATTTAAAATATTAAAGGAGACATCTATCTTCATTTTACTCTTCTTTCTTTTTAAAGGAGGAAAACACGGGTTTCGCTATCTGAAGTTTTCAATTCATTAAAAATAGTTTACAAAATTTGAGGACAGACCTAATTTACCAAAGTAGGAAAAAAAGCTAATTAGCAACCAATCGAAGAATTTGATTCCGTAAGTATGTGCACAGCTGGTTCATCAAGTCTCTGTTCTGTCCTTCAACCCAGTGCATTTCTACTACTACATCATTTCCTTCTTTCTTCACATTCATTAAACACTTGAAGAGAAAATCTCCACTAGTTTCTTTAGGGCTTTGCTCTTTTTCCACTGTCAGATTGCTAGCTTCCTCTGAAGGGCAAGGTTCCTCCTTCATATCACCAGAACTTTTCCCAAGCGATATTTCTCCCTGTTTTGCTTCCATCTCCTCTTCCTTCACAGGATCACTGTGTTCTTTGGCAGCAGATTCCTTTAGTTGCTCATCACCTGCTGTCATCTGGATATCCTCATCAGGTGACATAAACCCCATTTCAGAGTCTTCAGCCTTGGGGTTTTCAGAGTCCAAGTTGTCCACGCTCTTCTGGCTGTTCTTTTCCTCCTCCATTGCTTGCAGAATATCTTCAGAAGCTCGAGGAAGTTCTCGTAATTGCCTTATTCTCTCTCGTTTCTTTCTCCTCAAATGAATCCAGGAGTTTTCAATGGCAGTCACAAAGAGACTAATTTCATCTTTTCCACTTGGAACACGTTTATGCTGAACCTATTGCAGAAAACAGAATTTCATACTATCCTCTCACAGTTATGCTTTCAATTAGGACATTGTTCTAATACTTCATACTGTACCTTCAGATCAGTGAGAATCTTCTCTACCCAAGCTCTAACCACAGCAATAGCTTCTACAGCATCCCAGCCCATAGCTGCAGCTTTGATGGATAACTCTTTGACTGTAGGAGCCAAAACCATGAATGTCATTGGTTTACGGGGTTTTTCTAATTTTCTTCTTTTAGAGGGAGGTGACTAGAAGAAGAAAGAAAAAAAATAATTACAAGGCTATGCAGTATTAGTGAGGTGACTTTTGTACTTAGATGACTGTGATTCCATAAGACACAAGGATTAAGAGTGTAATGTAAGGCACTAAGCAGTCATTCATACGGCCCATGCTCCACTTTACGCCCAGGAGTTTTAGACTCAAACCAGCTAACAGGATGTCATGCACTTTATGCTAGTCTGATGGACAGAAGGAGTTTATCTTCAGGTATTAGGCAAAAAGCTTCAGTGGTTCCTTCAAACTATGAGCTCCCCGTAAGCTGAGAAAGTGTGGCTGCTCTTGGGAATAGAGGCCAACTGCCAATATCCACATTTTGATCCAAGTGGTTTACTTGCATCTTCCTTAAGACTGGTTGTTGTTTATACCTATATTCAAATATACAAACATCCAGATCCAGAAAAGCAACTGGCTCACATTTCAGGTGAACAAGCTCCACTTATGTAGGCAAGTCTGAGTTAGATGTGGTCATACCTATTTGATAACAGAATCCACATGTTAAATTAAAAGTGAGTTCTCAGAGGGAAGTTTAAATTCAAATCCAGCCCCAAACTTAGCATATTTTTATTACTACTGCTATTTGAGGTATGTTACAAATGATCCTTATTTTCACTAAAACCCACAGGAGGTTCCTACATAACTTCCTTTTTCTACCCTCAACAAGGGTCACTCATGAACACGTCACAACTGCTAACAGACTGGTAGCCATCTAAGAAATTCCACTGTCCATACAGCCCAGCACATCCAATATTCCAGTCTGAAGAACAACAATTTGTATCACAGTAGTTATAATTCATTAGCCCCTTCCTCAAATAAGAGGCACAGAAAATCACAAGCAAACCAGAATTAAGCTACTTACAGGTACTTGCACATCATCATAGAAACTCCAGGCCAGTGCCCATCTCATGGTGCGTCCCTGGCAGAATTCAGTATGAGTAACTTTAGGAACCTATGCAAAGAAGCAATACATTATTTCAGATTAATAAACAACATTGTTTTACTGCACACATTTTCAAACAAAGCGTATTTTCTCATTACACAAATGAAGATTCATTCTGGCATGACTCAGAGGTGTCACAGCCCTCTCTCATTTCTCTCCCTTTACTAAGACTGAGGTGCAACAGTTCAAGGACAGAGAAGAAAATCAGATATTTTATGTCCAGCTCAGCATCTGCTTTTGGTAATTCATCTTTCTGGGAATCTATTTCATCACACATTTTCTTTCCTTCCATTCTATACAAGGACAGATCTTACAATTATTCTCTTTGTATGGGAATTAGTGAAGAGTACACTTCCTCCAGAAAGCCATCCAAAAGTCATTTGCACAGCTGTCTTTAATGAGAAGAGTAGCACAAGGTTCTTGGTGCCAGACTTGAACACAAACAAAACAATGCTGCCACTTAAATCATGTTACTATTTCTTTTATCAACCAAATTGCTAGATTTTATGGGAGCTAAGAGGAAAGAAAGCTAGATATTTTTTTTTTCTTTTTCTTTTTTTTTCTTTCCACTACAGCCCTGTTAAGGCTATTTTACAACAGAAACCCTGAATCTTCTAGAATGAAGACACGCTCCAATATGCGCTAAAGACAAAATTTGGAGACAGTATTTGCTACTTATCTGTCAGCTTTGACTCTACAATAGTTAAACCTCAATTGTTTCCCTAACAAGGAATTGCAGTTCCTTATTGTAATAAAAACTCTGTGGAATAATTCAACATGAAAGTATGTTCACATACATTGAAGCATACTATATTCTGTATAGAAGACAGGCAGGATATATATTGACTCTATGCAAACTCACCCCCTGGACTCGAAGTTCTTCTTTCAGTGGTGCTAAACTGCATTTCTTCCCCAACATGCAACTATACCATCTGCAAGGCACACATTAAAAAAAGTGTTTTACAAATAGAGATCAACTGAGAATGGCAGCTATCAATAAGAATTACTTGGATCAGGAAGCTGCAAAAACAAAAGAGATTAAAAACCAAAACAACAACAAAAAAAGAAATCCCACTTTAAATGGATTGACTAGGACATATACAACAAAATTCAGAACAGAAGGTCCAAAGACAGACTGGACAGGGAAATCTTTTTGAACTTTTAAGAAATACATTAGGAGTATTTTAGAAACAACCCATCAACAATGAGGGATCTTGTTTCAAAGAGTGACTTCAGTTATAGGGACAACGTTACACCTTAACAAGAATTTGTTTCAACTTCACTTTCTATAGAGAATGAATCAGCACAAAAAGTAATAATCAACTATTGGTAAGTAATCGTGCTCAAAAGCAGACATACTGACTTTCACTTGTGCTCACTCATATCTTATTCAGGTTTCCATCATGTAACCTGTATTTCATGAGGGAAAAAATCCAGAAAAAAAAAAAAGGAAAAAAGTTATTTTCCCACTTCTAGTGAAACTTCTTCCACCCAGCTCTACATCTTCAGAATTTCCCAATTACTTTAGGTGAAGCTCTGATCTTCATCTAAATTAATATTCGAGCTTTACAATCCCATCTTCCACATTTTTTAATGACTGGATCCAAAAAAACCTTATTCATAAATATAACGTATTGAAGTACAAAACCTAAGATTTCCGTTATCAGGGGACAGTTTTGTCCAACACTGGGGGAGTAAAAGCCCAATAATCAGAAAACTGAAGACGTGCCATCTGTTTCAAAATAAGATCAAAAGAAGGTCTCACTATGTTCTTTTATTGCAGCTTATGTTCACCCAAGACAGCACTCAGTACAATAGTGTCCTTTAGCAGGCAAAGCTGCAAGTTACCAAAATTCATCAAGGAAAATACAGAAATTCTTAGGTAATCGACAGATAACTAGGCAATGTCATAAAACCTCTTCCATCCCAAAATTCCTCAAGAATGAACCCTGATCTGTCTCTCATCAGGTACATGTGCTAATTTTGTTGCAAGTTACAGGTGTCACTTTTACAGGCTTTTTTGTCTTCTCCCTTTAAATACCTCCAGCAATAACTTCTAATTGCTGCTCAGGAATAATGGGATGTGTAAGTATCAAATAAACCTGAGCAGATATCACTGGATCACAGCTACTAAAAATAACATTTTTACATGACTTATGCCAAAGATGAAGATAAAAGGTGTTTGGGGGTTTTTAACTGGAACAAAACACTTACCGTAACCTCTTTTTAAGCTGGAGACTATCATGAATAATTCTTTTTACAAATTCTAGTTCTCCTCCCTCAGCCATGATTTCTGTGATCCCTCCTGTATTTACAGAGCTGGGAGGGGGACGCCGTGGATTTCGAGAATTAACTCCCTGGATTAAAAACCAAAAACATTTGACATGAACATTTAATGAAATGTTATGGTGCTTTGTACACTAGTTCCTATCTTAATCTTTAGTGGGTAGCAAGCACCACTACCTCTACTGATCCTCCCCCCATCAGAACCATGGATAACAGACAAAGATCCATTCAAAATAAACATACCTGAGTGAATTCTCTACAATCTCAAACCTAGGTAAGGTACTTGTCACATCACAATCTATAGTGTTTTATTAAATCTTAAACCTTCTTTTCCACTGCTCTACATTACACATTTCTTGATTATATTCAGTGGGAATTGCAAGACCCATATGATACTGCCTACATGACTAAGGAAATGAAAAATATAGTTAAGCAAAATTCCAGGCACTAATTCCTCTGTACCACTGTTATGCAGCAAGCACCTGATTTCAGATTTACTGTCTACTTTCCAAACTCATTTTCTAAGATGGTAAGAACTTGTTAAAGAATGCTACAACTCATCCTCCACTTTAGGAGGGGTAACAGTTAGGTTTTCAGAACTCCTTCAGAGGCTGGGGGATGAGGAGGAAGAAGGCTTAAAAACTATTTCATGATGTTTTGGGATTTTCCACTCAACCCTGCCCAAGTCAAGAGGTTAAATTGTTGCTACCATCCACTGACTACTGAAGTACAGTAATTTCACGACTATAAGGCGCACCCTTTTGACTAAAATTTTCCCTCAAACCCGGAAGCGCGCATTACAGTCCGGTGCGCCTTAGCTGATCTACAAAGTTTGGAAATTTGCAAACGCGGAAGTGCGGTCTGCAAACTGAGCCAGGACACGCAGGAGCTGCGGCTATGCGGGGGGAGTCGGGAACCGCAGGAGCTGTGGCCGCCAGGAGGGGGAAACCGGGAACCGGCGCGGCCGCCGACCAGGGTTGGAAGGGGGAAGTGGCACGGTCGCGGGGAAGTGCGGGGAAGTGCCAAGAAGCGCCACGGGAAAGCACCGAGAAGCAGCAAGAAAGCACTGCAGAAAAGCATCGAAAAAGCGCCGTGAAAAAGCGGCGAAAAATCGCCCCAAAAAGTGGCCGAAAAGCCACGAAAAATCGCCGCAAAAAAGCGGTAAAAAAGCAGCGGAAAATCTCTGCAAAAAGTGGCCAAAAAGCGGCAAAAAATCGCCGCGGAAAGTGGCCAAAATGCCACGAAAAATCACCATGAAAAAGCGGCCGAAAAGCCACGAAAAATCGCTGCGAAAAAGCAGTGAAAAATTGCCGTGAAAAGCGGCCAAAAAGCCGCAAAAAATCGCTGCGAAAAAGCAGCCAAAAAGAGGTGAAAAATTGCCATGAAAAGCGGCCGAAAACAGTGAAAAATCGCTGCAAAAAGTGGTCAAAAAGCAGCAAAAAATCACTGTGAAAAAGCAGCAAAAAACAGCAGCAAAAAGCAGCAAAAAATCGCCGCGAAAAGCGGCGAAAAATAGCGGCATAAAGCAGCGGAAAATCGCCATGGAAAAGTGGCGTAAAAGCAGCGAAAAATCACCACACAAAATGTTTGCAAATTGAGAACCTGCCAGTAATTCACTACTTTGTTGCGTGCCGCGCGGCTCCTCGCTGCAAAAAAATGGTGCGCCTTATAGTCCGGTGCGCCTTATCTGAGCTACAAAGTTGCTAGAGTTACCGACTCTCAGGTGGTGCGCCTTATAGTCTGGTGCGCCTTACGGTCATGAAATTACTGTACATACAACATGCAGTTTGTTACTTTACCTTAGCTTCCAATTGATTGGCAAAAAAGGGGGGGTTGCACATGCAGAAATCATAAATTATCTCAGATTCTTCTTTCAGTGCATCCATTAGAAGAGTCTTCTGTGGTACCTTAACCACTATTAGAAAAAATTAATTAGGTCAGTAAGGAACTTCCTATTTTCTTTAACATGCTATATACCTTATATATTGTATAAAACCTGTACTTTCTAAGCAGTGCCTTCTACAAAAGAGATGTAACAAAAATCACCATGCAGATAAAGATTTCAGGTCAAGGATTAGCATACAAACAGCCTGTATGTTTATACGTAGCAGCAGAACATGAATTTGTTTAAAACAACAAGGACTACCTAAGTTAAACCAAGCTCTCGAATACAACCACAAATATGCTTTAAGCCCTTACAAATACAGGCACTAAAGCTTCACAAGAGGCCTGTTCCTTTGCCAGACGCCTTTCCAGTATATTGAAACACCACCACAACACTAAAAATCAGTGGCAGCAGTGACAGAAAACTCTCATTGTTCTACATATCAAGTTCTGGATCTTTAAGACTGACATGGACAACAGACGAAGACATGTTGTTCAAACGGATGCTTCTGAATGTTTTTATTCAGAGCTCATAAATGGACCTGATTTTTACTACACTGAGTTCCTACAGAAAATTTTCTAAGCTCATTTCCAGACCAAATCTGGCATAGTGTCCCTGCTATCCACAGGCAGTGTCACGACTTAATTCAAGAAGTCAGGATGAAGAACTCTCTGTACAAGATACACCTCTGTGGCAGTGATTGCAATTATACAAGGGGAGCACTCCAGGCCTCCTACCAGCAGAAATTGCCCAAACATTAATAAATAATTCAGTAACAGGCAAGGAATAGATAGAAATCCCAAGGTGAAGTTTAACTTTCAGATTTTCATAAGGAAGAATATTTCTCTATCCACACATCCCATGCCAGACAAGGCAGCTTTTTAGCTTAAGCATACACTGACTTTAGTAAATATTCTGCTCCAGTAAAAATAACTGGGCATATATTTGGAAGGAATACCCATTTGGGTAAGCCACTGAACACGACAAAAATATGTCAAAACATTTGTGTGCTACTAAATACCTTATGGCACTTTACCTTTTATAAGATCAGACAAGTTATTCTGCTCCACATTCTTCTTGGCATAATTGAAGCACATGTCATCCACTTCTGTTGCAAGGAAGTACCAGCCATTCAAAGTTGCTCCAAGTAATGGGTATATACAGGATGCCCCTGTCCCTGCCGAAGTGAAAATCCATGAAATAAGCAAAATAAGTACTGGTGTTACATGCAGTGTGGCTGTTAACTATGTACTTACTACACCAAAAAGAACTAAACCTCAAGAAAATGCTGACTATGGATCATCTACTAATCAATTCCTTTGTGAACTTAATTTTTGTAATTTGAAAAATAGCATTGTCAAATATCCGCTTTTAACAAAAGAAAGAATTTAATAATCTGTAATAAGTGTTCTAATAAACTATCAACTTTGGTTTAAGCTATTTTTCTTCTCTATGACAATGGTTAATCTATATAAAGAAAGCCAAATATATTCTCGCTTTACTAAAACGAAAACCCTACCACAAATAGATTTCTCTTCTGCATTTTTCTATCATCCATCACAAATAATTTGTGATACTTTGATGCATATAACAACCACAAAAAATCTGTTCCACCTGAACACAAAAAAAAGCTCTCCACCTGAAAGAGACTATCTTTCTCTAATGTCCTACACTACCAAAGAAACCTAAGTGTCAATTAAGAGATTCAAAAAGAGAGACAGATAAAAACTTAGTAAAAAAGAGAGATGTTAGCACAAAATAATTATGGCATACCTAAGTGATCAAACTATCAATGAAAACCAAATTTAAGATTAAAGGGAATGGATACAAGAAAAGGGAAAGATATCCCACCACCACAAAACTAGAGTTTAGACATGTATTTCAAATCTGTTATACTGGCTTATTGAGACATCAATAACTTCATCCGTCAGTATACAAAAGCAAGAGGTTACTTCTAGCACTTCTGTCAAGTCCCTCTTGGATGACGTACTGCTTTTCCAAAGCTGAAGCATCAAAGCTCATGCAAACTGAAACTGAAGATTTTGCAGTATGTGGAGGACTTCAGAAGATCTGATGCTTCTATCCAGTCTACCTACCATGACGAAGTTCATTGAAATAATTTTCAAAAATGAAAACTATTATCAAATGCATAGAAACTGTCTAAGAAATTTCAAAGAACTAGAAGAAAGCAGCTGTGGACACACCATGTGATGATGTATACTTGGTATCCAGCACAACTCCAGCTAAAAACACAAGTCAGAAAATTTCAGAACAAAAAAATTCCATTACAAACAGTCATGGTAGCAGATGCCAAGAAACAAAACCTGGCACAGTAACAGAGATTACAGAACCCCACCTTTGAGAAATTCAGTAACTTTAACGTTTCAATGTCAAGCATTTAAACAGGTTAGAGACGAAATTCCAGTTTCTCTCAATTTTACTGTAAGCTTTCTTCAGAACAAAACAGTCCTTGAAATCAAGCCTCTGAAACTGTAAAGAAAGATCCTATTGACAAAATAAAAGATGCGAACTAAATCCAAATGTACTTTCATTAGTGCCTTTTAAATAATTCATACAGATTAACCAAAGACTAGAAATCCAAATGCCAATTTTATTATTGGTGTGTGGAAGCTCGTATGGAGCTTGCCCTTTTTTTTATTTCTAATGCAAACTAAATCATGGCCATCAGTGTACATTTTATTAATTCACATCTCTGCTGTTTACGTTTATATGCTGCCTAAACTAGATATCATCCGGATATTACCCAATAATCCAGACTGAAAGTGGACAATATCAACCATCTGTTGATGTGTGGTCCAACTTGAGAGGCATTTTGTTCTCAACAATAAACAAGAAATCTCTGATCATATACAACCAAAACACAGCTTAGCTAGCATTTGCCCGGGTTTCCGATTTGGCCTCTTTTACAATTCAGCTCACAAATATAACTGCATTGAAATAAATTAAAATAAAAATTGAAATTTAAAAAGGACAGATTATTCACCTGTCAAATACACCCATAACAACAGGAAAAAATTGCTATTACAGTAATTTCACGACCATAAGGCACACCGGACTATAACGGGACTAAAAGGCACACCCCCGGGAGCCGGCAAATTTCGCAACATTGTACACTATATAAGGTGCACTGGACTATAAGGCGCAGTTTTTGCAGCGAGGAGCCCCCATGGTGTGCAACAAAGTAACGAATTAGTAACAGAATCGCGCCATCACGGGTTTACCAGCATGTGCTCAATTTGCAAACATTTTTCACAGATTGGTATAGCCTTTAAATGCAGTCCCAGGTGCCCTCCCCGTGTCACGAGCCTCAGCACTCCTTCCTGCCCATGGCACCGGCTGGTGAGGCGGGGCTCAGGGCAGCCACGGCTCGCGGCGGTCCAGGGTGGCTTGGGGCTACCCGTGGTCTGGGTTGGCTCAGAGTGGCCAAAACTTGACACTTCTGTGGCTGCCCGCTCCCGTCTTCCCCGGCGGCTCGTGCCGGGCCAGCGGCGGCACTTCCCTCTCTCCCCGCATGGCGGTCGGGGCCGGTGCCGCTCCACTCTCTCCCCACATGGCACGTATGGGGCCTGGGTGGCGCTGCTCCGCTCTCTCCCTGCGCAGCTTGTATGGGACCGGCGCCGCCTCCCTCTTTCCCCACGCGGCACATACAGGGCCGGCGCTGGCTCCCTCCCTCCCCACGCGGCTCCTGCTGGCCATGGCCCCCCGCTCCTGCCACCCCCTCACGACTCGGCGCTCCCGTGGCACCACCCCCACATTGTGGCTCACACTTCTGGGGCGGCAAATGTCACAACTTTGTACATCATATAAGGCGCACCGGACTATAAGGCGCCCTTCCGTGTTCGGGGAAAAATTTTAGTCAAAAGGATGCGCCATAGTTGTAAACTTACTGTAAATGGAACACTAAAAAACATCGCTATGTGTCTTGGGTTACAATACAGGATGTGATCAAAAGTATCTATTCTATCATCATCTGTTGAGACTAGGTGGGGCAGTGATCCTTAACTCCATGGGAGATATTCTGCTAATGAGCCATCCACTGAGACCAGGTAGGGCATTGTTCTTTATCTTTTCATAACCCATCCTTCCTCCAGGAAGTTATCTTCTGCTAATGGCCCATTGAGTCACACTGTATGACTGATGACTTCATCCCATTGGGATATGCTTCAGCCAGGGGGGAAGAGCCAAGCCTTTTGGGACACTAAGGTAGCCTTTTTTCCATCCGGACTCCAGTGGAAAACCGGACTTCTCAACATTATCACTAGACCTTTGGAGAGAAACTGCACCCCTCTACAGGATCACTGCTTCAACTGAACCACATCTGTCACTGCAAGGGGACTGCAGCCACCATTTCATGGGACTGCTACCAACACTCTGACTGACAGGGTGTCAGGTTGTATTCTGACTTTGTCAGTGTTTAGGGGTTGTATTTTGTAGTACTGTATTTCTATTTTAATTTTGTTAATAAAGAACTGTTATTCCTAATTCCCGTATCTTTGCCTGAGAGTCCCTTGATTTCAAAATTATAATAATTTGGAGGGAGGGGGTTTACATTCTCCATTCTAAAGAGAGGCTCCTGCCTTTCTTAGCAGACACCTCTCCTCCAAACTAGGACATTATTCAATTCACAAACTCTCTCATGCACATATGCAAAAGCAAAATTAGTAAGTTAGCAATGAAACACAATTTGCTAGTTATACCACTGAGAAGAAACACCTTTTTGTTCCTTTAGAATGACATTTTTGCCTCCATTTCTACAAGCACCGTTTTTGTATACCACACAAAGCTGCACTTGAGTTCAGGACCCTGAAAAACCACATAACTGTGTGCCATGACTGTTCTTGTGTTTGTGCGGAGAAACCCTGCCCACCCAGAAGGCACACGAAACACCTGTGGAGCTCAGACTGCCTTTCACCACAACGAGCATAGATCAGATCTCTTTGTTTCTCAAACCTGGCGTTTTCCTGTGAATGTGCAACAAATCGTATCTGCTACTGTAGCTGATGGTAAATAAGGATTTAAACATTTAGCTTTGACAAGCACCTATATCAATGCCTCGTCTCAGGGTTTGCTTCTCAGCATCCCGGTGGCCGATGAGATCCTCCACCCAGTGGATGTAGTTCAGCCTCAAAGGGACAGTGGGAATGAGCCTTTCCACGGGGATATTGATCGTTAGACCGAAATCTTCCTTCAGAAGGGTGCAAGTCAGAGCCCTTACGGCCTCGGGGTCCTTGAAATTCAGGCTGAAAGGCACAAGGCGAAGCTTGTATGGGTGCCCGGGGCCGGACACACACAGGCACCCACCCGCCCCATCCCGCCCCGGCCGTACCTCACCCTGCCGGCAAGGGTGGTCTGCACGTGCTGCTGGAACTCAGGGTACTTGCCAGCCAGGTAGGCGAAGTCGGGCGGCTTGTCCTTGTAGCGGTTGCGGGCGTGCATGGACTTACTGAGGGCCATTTCGGGCCGCGATGAGCCGGGAACTCCGGGAGCGCGGCGCGGAATAGCGGCTGCACCTCCGCGCACCGGGCCCGCTCCCAACGCGCACCGCGGCCCCGCGGGCCGTACCAAGGAGCGGCGGCCGCGGGGGGAGGCAGCAGGGCACCGCCCCGATCGCACCATCGGCCGCTCCCGCGGAGAGGGAGGTGCAACTGCTGAGGCAGAGAAGTGACCACCGCGGTTCCATAGAATCCTGGAATGTTGTGGGGTAGAGAGGAGTTTAAAGATTATCTAGTCGCAACCCCGCTGCTAAGGGCAGGGACACCTTCCACTGGACCAGGTTGCTCAAAGCCCTATCCAGCCTGACAGCCTCCCTGGGCAACCTGTGCCAGTGCCTCACCGCGCTCACAGTGAAGAATTCCTTCCTAATATCCAGCCTAAATTTCCCTTCTTTCAATTTTGTTCTTGTCCTATCACAACAGTTACGATGGGTCCCTCTCCAGCTTCCCAATAGCCCCCTGGAAGCTTGCTGGGAGGCCTCCACAGAACCTCCAGGATGAACAGACCCAATTTCCGCAGCTTGTCACCGTGCTGGAGGTGCCCCAGTCCTCTCATCAACCTCGTGGCCTCCTCTGGACTGGCTCCAACTGTTCCATGTCCTCCTTATGCTGGGGGACCAGAGCTGGACCCCACACAGTTATAATGTAAATGTTCTATACACAGGCATCATCGCTTCAGTGCTAGACATTAAATGAGTAATGAATAAATGAAATTACAAAAACAGTTGCGTTTTTCTGGTGGCTGCTATAAATACATATTATGGTGTTTGCTTTCTGCAAATATTAGGGTGGATACTATATGTGTGGTGTTAAAATGGTTTCTAAGATACAGTTTTCTTTAGGAGTAACATAGGCTGATAAAGTGTCTTTGTAGTAAGTGCACTACTTGCTTGGTCGGATAACACCCAGTGAAGACACCTGCTACTGCTATACCAGTTACCAGCACCGACCGTCTAGAAATTGAAGACCATAGCCCAAATTAAGACTGATAAGAAAAATAAATTAAAATCACAGCCAAGAAACATGCATGCTCTAAAAAGGCAGACTCAATGAGTGGCCATGTAAAACAGTTCCTGGAATATGGAAAATAGTTTATAGAAAAGTTTGAAAATGCATGATAAGTCTATGAATATGCAGCAAGCTGATGAATTTAAGGGGTGTCTCCAAAACAGCAGGTGTGCTCTTGGCTGAATGCCAAGCACCCAGCTGTTACAATCTTTTGCTTTATTATTTGTCTCTTATTGTCTTTTATCAAGGCTTTTTAAATCTACCAAGAAAGTGAACCTCGTTTTTCACAAGGCTCAGATGCATTACCATGAGGAACCTCCACTCCCATCTTCACATATATTACCCATCCAAGTCACCTTTATTACCCTGAAGGAGTCTTCAGCATTCTCTTCAACACTTCATAGCCATGGATTTCTGTAAAATTCCTGCATGAAGCCACAACCAAGCAGTGGCCTGGGGTCTGCTGCTTTTGGCTTACCTTGTGCCACAAGCTTTGCAACACATGGATTTTAAATAATGTATTAAATAGTTTGAGATAGGGGAAAAAAACCCAAGGCTTAGACATCAAAACTGGAAAAGATTTCTGAGAATTTTCCCACTTCGAGTATTTTCAATATATAGCATATGCTTCTAATAATTACCATGCTACTGTGCTTAACATAAATTATGAAAGAAAAAGTATTGCAGTGAGTTTTATACTGCCTCTGATTTTTTTTTTAAAGCAACAAAATCATCCTCAATTAAAATAGGATGCAGGCATAGCAAAACAAAGCCTCAAACTGGGAATTAAAACTGACTTCAGTTCCTGGTTTTGTTGCTGACTGTCAGGAACTTCCAAGTTTCAAGTTGGAAACTTTCAAGTGGAATAGGAGTAATCTTCCTTATTTAACATGGTGCTTTGGTTCCTCAGACAAAACCACGTAAGATTAACATTAAAGTATAACCCATTATTATTCTTTTATTTGAAGATATTTTCCTGTTTTAAAAGCCAGATTCAAATCCAAATGACTCACTGTATATTGTTTAAAAATTCTCTCTAAATGTGCTGGCATTCATATTCTTGAATATCTGAGAAGACCTGCAACTGGACTTCATTTCAGTCCTACTTTCTGCTCTCAACTAGCTAGCTTCTTGTGACTTGAGGTCAGCTAAGTTTTACATACCAAAGTACAGTAATTTCACGACTATAAGGCACACCCTTTTGACTAAAATTTTGGCCCGGACCCAGGAGTGCGCCTTATAGTCCAGTGCACCTTATATAATGTACAAAGTTGCGAAATTTGCCAACCCAGAAGTGGGAGCCACAAGCCGCAGGGGGAGCCAGCAGGGCCGCAGCTGCCAGATGGAGGTGGGGCCGCAGGCCCATGGCTGCCAGGTACAGGTGGGCCCGTGGCGCTGCGGCTGTCAGGTACAGGCGGGCCCGGCGGCCCATGGCTGCCGGGTTGATGCGGGGCCTCAGCCAGCAACCACGCAGGGGGAGCTGGGGGTGGATCCTCGCTGCAAAAAAGAAAATGCGCCTTATAGTCCGGTGCACCTTATGTAATGTACAAAGTTGCAAAATTCGCCGACTCCCAAAGGTGTACCTTATAGTCCAGTCTGCCTTTTGGTTTTGAAATTACTGTATGTAAAACTTGGGTGATTTGTTAAAAAAATTCACAGGACCACCAAGCCATCCACTCTTGACACTTCTGTAAGTTATTCCCCTTCCTCTGCCCCCAGCCACAGTCACAGAAAATAAGCTGATATCAGCAAAACTAGAACAGAGTTAAAAATATTCACTTTAATTCAGAACACTTAGTGTATTTACAATAGAAGGTTTCTCTCTGGTCAAGGGATTAGAGACTGAAAAAATCCTTGTTACAGAAAAGTGGAAAACCTGTACCTGGTGCAGGCTGATTGATTTTGTCTACATCTGGTTCACCCAAGGTAATTCCAGTGAGAAAATCCAGGAGTAGTGTGAAGTTATTCAACAGTTGCTAAAATGTCTATACAGGCACATACAGAGTCCCATTTGCAATTAGATTCATTGAATCATCCATATGTAGATAAGCAGCTAGACACAAGCCTACCAACCCATGTGCAAGCACAGATTTGCAGAGTTATTCATGCTACCTATGTTCATGCATCGGTACCACTTCACCAAGGCAGATGCACACACTCCTTGCCACCCTGCACTTGGACAAACACACAGGCTGGTGTTTTGTTAATGCTAATTTAGATGGTTGCTAGACACAGAAAAAAAACTTGAGAAAAAAATCACCAAGCCTCTCATCTGACTCACTGGCTTGGAATTCTTACTCCTCTGGAGCCTGAGGGACGTGGTGTAGAAAGGATAATAATGTCCTCCTGTTTCTGGCAGAGAACCAGCTCAGCATCTCCAGGAGTCTTTTGCTACAGCGATACCTACTAGCTGCTACTGGTTGGCACCAAGAAGGGTCAATCTGCCTCTGCTCCCAGAAATAGGCACATCCTCCCACTACTTCCTCTGAGTCAGATTTAGCAATCAAAAGGCTGCAATATGAGCCATTTTAACTGGTTGATCTCACAGAAAAATAGATCTGCAAGAAGTGAGTGAGTACTTTGATATCTGAACGGTCGGCTTAACCGAAGCACCCTACAAGTTTACCCATCGCATGATTGTGTGGAGCATCTATTCCAGCAATAACGTTTCCATAGAAGCTGATTGATGATCAAGTCACACAGAGCTCCTATTTGCATCTTGGTCAGAGTCCACACAGCACCACTTCCTTTATGAGGTGCTTTCCCTCCTGGGAAAAGGAGGTGTTACAGAGGTCTGCTATGGCTTGAAGGTGTTGATCTACATGGTGGTTAAGAAGCAAACCTCAGCCTATCTCCAGCAGAATAAGCTGCTGTTTCCAACAAAACCAGCTGACAAGTGTTACAGGGGAGATACTGGGAAAGAAAGACAGCTATGATCCCATCTTAACAGTCGAAGGCAGCTAACGCAGAAAGAGATTAAAGATGGTTGTGGAGGCTGCAAGGTTGCGGAGAGTTCTGGCTTAGCAAAGCTTCTTGAACAGCATCACTGCAGCCACTGAGCTCCATCTGGTTGAGAACATAGCTGATGCGCTCCACAGTGGCAGCACAGCCCGCCTGCAGTTTCCACAGTCTGAGCATCTCATACTGAGCGTCCCGCAAGCGCCGATGCTCCAGCTCAATCCGCTCCAGGTCATAGTCACTCAAGCCCAGGCGCCGCACAAACTCCTTCCACCGAGATGGCGGCACCTGATCCACCACAGTGTACAGAATAGCAGGGTCTGTGAAAACAGAGGGAAAACTGTGAGAATCAAGATTCTTCAACCTCAAGGAGGATGTGAATAATCCAGGGTTGGAGATTGCCTTGGTATCTTGCATTGCCCCCTCTTGTTCATGTCTTCTGCAGTTCTGCGGAGTAATCACACAGATTCGTGTGATGTAGAGACTTCTCTTATTCCCCAAAATGTAATGGGAATGTTTCTGTATGCTCTTGTATAACGTTATGAGCAGAGTCAAACACATTTGCTTAGGGCCTCAGTGCCATACGTTCTTGAAAAAGAATGAATTTTGAAATTATTCTGGGTCACTGTCTCAGAGGCATTAAGACTGACAGCATACAAACACATATGATAATCCATTTTGCTAGTAGGGAAAAGGGACAACAGAAAGGCCTTGTACAGATATTTAGTATATACAGACTCACAGGTTCTGGGCATGCTTCTGCCTTTGTACTGTGCCATGCACAGGGTACACATTCAGGTCACACACACTGGGTAAGGTCTGTCCAGCATATCTCTAGCTGCATCTGCATAATTAGGTTCTTGTTTGACTAGGGAAGGAGAGAAGGATGGAGGAGTTTCACTTACTGTCTGGGAGTTGTGTCTTCCTGGCAGGTCTGACACAGTCTGGTAACTCATGTGAACTCTGTGGCAGAGGTCCAGATGGTATAGTTGCATTTCCTGGCAATTTTGTTTCCTTCTGGGACTCAGGAAGAAGAGTGGAAATTTCATTTATCTTTTCCTCAACCTGAAAAACATATTACATAGTCCAGAATCACCCACTGCAGCACAGTACACTTGTCTCCTGCAAGTAACCACTAGCTTTATAGGCTAAAATTTATTCAAGATAGGTGGGGAGTGGATGTTGAGATTTTAATTCTTCCTACATGACTTGTTTCAGCAGAAGATACTAAACATTTTTTCCAGCAGAATCAAAAGAGTTTAACTTTCTTTTGTCACCATAAAACAGTAGTCTGGAAAAAAATACTTATTTACAAAATGAAGTAAGACTGGGACCCAAAATCACCACCATTCTAGAACCTCAACATGTCACCTTTACCATCAGCCTCCTCTCTAAGGCTTTGGAAGCCTCACCTCAGCTGCTGCCTGGGCCATCTTATTTGCAGAGTTACCTTGGACCTCAGAGAATACTGTGAAGCAGCACTGAGAGGCTTGTGGAGATCTGAAGTGAAGTAAAATTAATTAAATCCTCCAAGCTTGGGGTACACAGAGAGAAAAAGGGATTAAGGACCAACTATCTGGACAAAATGCATCCAGAAAAAAAAAAAAAAAGGCAAAAAGTCAGGAGTTTGAAAAGCATCCTCTAGAAGAGGGGAAGTAAAGTGTTATCGGCTCCACCCTCTACAGGAAAAGACTTCTGAGTTAAACAGCCTTGAAACAGCTCGCTTGAAAATACACAGCCTGAAAATAGACCACGGGGAAAAATATTACTCCAGATCCTAGGCTAACATATTTGAAAGTGGAAGGTAAGCTCTTATCCCCATCATCTTGCTCACCTCTGATACAGTCTCCTTTGTTGTCTGTGGTAAAGAAACTTCAAAGACAGGAAGAAAAAAAAAAAAGCAGAAATTATTTTCACTTCCTCTCATTCCAGAAAAAACAGAAAAGCAGCTATTCACAATCCTGCCCTCAAAAATGTTTTATAGCAAAATACACATCCCAGAAATATGCTCATATGTACTTCCAGTCACAGCTATGGGCCTGGCTGTAGAACTGCAGCAAGAGCCTTGGCTATTTAGTTTTTGTGCTACTCTGGCCTTGCAGAAGAGTAGAGTAAGGGATTCCACTTTCTCCCTCACACACATGCACACACAAAACTACACGGAGAAACAGTGTATATCCCAATCAGTATCACTGCTCATGCCACTGTACTCACCACAGGAGTTGAAAGATGACACTACCCTATTTTTCTGGACCAGCTTCCCTACTTTACATGCAACGAAGAGGACAGAGATAAATCCAAATATCACAACAAGGGTGCCAAGTACAAGGTTTCCATCTGGACAAAAGGAAGAGAGCAAATGCATGAGTGACTAAGAAAGGAGGAGGTAAATGCTGGAGGAAGAACAGCAAGTGAAGATTTGAAAATGGTAGGGAGAAAAAGGATAATGGTTTGACAAAGTGGAAAATAGAACCTTTTACAAAAGGCATTAAGAGAACAACACCCCACAATGAAAAGATTCCACTGTCCTTCGGTCCCCTGAAGTACTCACTCAGCCCAGATGAAGTTGGTGAGGTAGCAACTGGGCTGGGACACCGCAAGCAGTCTTCTCCAGTGCAGCTGAAAGAGCAAATCAGAGGGATGAGCACACGTGCAATGAAACTCTAGCCATTTGCAACCATCCTAACTAACAGACAAGACCAAGTGAGCCTGCAAAGCAGAGTAATGCAGTGTGACTAGTGACTTTGAGTTCTTAGTGGGCTGATGCCACTGATGGAAGAGACTGGGGGTGAAGACCTACCTGCCCCAGAAAGGCAGTTAGAATATTGTAAAGTTATGTCTAGCTAAAAAGAGTCATGAGAAGAATTTCATCCCCCTGTGGAGCTCCTGCTGTCTCTCTTACTCAGTGGTGGGGCATACGGAGTAAAAAAACTCACCTGTTGCAAGGCTTGCAAATATTACTACGTGACAAGAAGAACTGAGGCTTACACCTGCAAATTGCATCTTTGTTCTTTGAACCTGTAGAGAGAAGAAAAAAAAAAAAAAAACCAGAAACTGTTGCCATAATCTGGACCGAGAAGAAAAAAAAGGGAAAAAATCCACTCCAAGATGGATGAGAGATTATCCTTTTTTAAGCCAGGAAAACTACTACTGAAGAAGAGAAAGGATTTGATCTACATATAAAAACAGAGCTGGGGGAGGATAGAAGTAATAAGAGTGCCACTATTCTTAAGGTGGGCACTTCTGTAGAGGCTTGGAAAGGGACCATAATTACAGAGAAGCTGGAATTAGTATAATGCACAAAAAGCAGTAAAAGTCACTCAAGTTCAAACATGACAGGAAGGGGGAACCATATTAGTCAGGCCAAGATGAGGGAGAAGTTGTCCCTGAGCAGCTGGGACTGGTGAGGAAGTCAGTTTGGGGCAGGGAGAAATCACTTCAAGTCATGGGACACATAAGCACTCTTCTGATGTCGTGAGTGGAAGAAATGAAAGAACTATCACTTCTAAGCAAGTCACAGGAGAGAGCCTGAGTAAAACAGGTGTGGGGAGGAGCAGGCAAGAACAGTAATGGAAGGACATCAAATTGCACGATAGGAGGGGAAAACCTACTAGAATAAGGAGTATGCATTCTGTGGCAAGTGAGGGACGGGAATAAAACAGTTCTACATCAGCCAAGAGAGAAAGAAGCTGCTCAAGGCTTAAGTTTGGAAACTGTGACAAGGTGATTGAGCACTAGGGGGAACACATTCACCAGTGAAACAGCAAACCTCATGCTGGGTAGGGTAAGAGATGGGAAAGGGATCAGGAGCAGCACAGTTTGCAAAGAAGAGAGGATAGCTTTAATACAAGGTAGGGTGTGGGAGCAGCTAAACTGAAAGAATGGCCTGCTGGATGATTAAAGAACAATTGACCAAATTAATTATAATTGTATTTTTTGTACAGATCATGACCAGCTGAATAAGATGTTCAGAGGGGAGTGTGTGTCCTTGGGCTGGAAGACAGCCACTAAGGAATGTATGTATGTGCGGACTTGGAAGACCAGTCAACATGTGAATGGGCACAGATGTGTGCTGTCTTGTTTGGCTGCACAGTCAGATCTGCCTGTGCAACCTCATAAAATAACTAATCAAGGATATAAAGTCAGTTAGCTTGCATCCAATACTGACTTTCTTTTCTATAAGAAACAGGGATTGATGCCAGAGAAGACAAAAAATTGCAGTCTTTCTGGGGAAAGAGGGCAGACAAACCCCAGCTGTTCCAAAACTACCATCCTTTCAGTGCAAGGCACTGCAGCATATCAGAAAGTCTACCCTACTACAGTACACCTGCACTGGAGCCATATTCATGCCATACTCACAGCTAGCAATAATCCCATTGGCACACGAGCTGCAGTTTCTACACTGAAAGAATTCAGACTCTGAATCAATCTGATACTGATTCTTCTGACAACCACATACAGTATCTTGCTGTGGTGTGCAGGGGGTCTCTACTATCTGCTGGAGTTCTGAGGAAAGAAAGGAGAAATGATTACTCCAGCCTCTTCCTTCACCTTCAACTGGGAGCACTGTTATGATGATAGGAATTGTTATTCCCTATTTTTCATAGAAAAAGGTCAGAAAGGCCTGCAAATTGTATCTCAGACTGTACTAATTTGGTGACCCTTATTTCTGCTGCCCCTAATCTCTCCCCATACACTGTCTTACCAATTCAATTGTTTACTTTTCCAAGCTCCCTTGCTCATCTTGCCATCCCCTCCAGCCCTCATCCACCACCGCTTTCCTCAGATCCTGCAGATCTGACAGTAACTCACCTGTACGGCAGCGTGTGCACCGGAAGCATTTAGACATGGTGTTATCAACAGCTGTGAATGTGCCATTGGCACATGGAAGACAGACAGTTGCCTGGTCAGGCCCATCACAGTCTTTTGCCTTGTAGGTACCTGCAAGAAAATCACTTAACAGAGCTCTGACAGGAAGGCAAATGCATTGGCTTAAGGAGGACAGGAGTCACTGGTTCTTCAAAGAAACCCTGGGGTTGATGGCGTAAGGACCAAGAATGCTTCCTCTCACCAGTGTGAATGACACTGACAGCCCATAAGAGGTGAAAAGGAATAAGAATAAATAAAAGGAATAAGAATTTATCCAAGTAGGGATTGGTACCAAGCAAAGGGAGAGCTGATTAGCTGTAGGAAAGAGACAGTTTAAGAGTGCAGGACAGGGAAATGTCTCCAAGGTGAAAGTCACTACTACTGTATTTATTTTGTGTACCTGCATGACACCTCATGCAGCAGTGGGTCTTTCTGGGGTGTAGGTATTGTCCCAGATGACAGTGCATCTGTTTCTTTTCTCTCCTCAAAGGGTTAGAGGGGTCTCTTCCATCCAAAGCTACCCGACGGACTTGCAGTCTATATGGCACTGGAGTAATTTCTACAGATTCCTTTGTCAACACACAGACAAATATTAGAATAACCTGTAAATAGAGAGGAAGGGAGGGAGAGGAGAGAAACAAAGTGAAAAAACATTATATCCTCCTGCAGACTGCACCTCTGACTTCTGCATTTAGAACTAAATCATATAACGAGTTCAGTTTACTTGGCTAATTCTGGTAATGGGATTGTCCACTGGAAAATGTGTGTGGGGAGATATTTACAAAAATAAACCCTAACAAACCAATGGCTGCCATCTGTGATATTAATATACTGTTCAATGGCCTCTATGGCAAACTGGTTGTATATAAAACAACTATTTTTCATGATGTGTGTTTTATACGTGGAATGCCTTGAAAATGCTGCAGCTTGTATAAAAGTTACACAAGAGCTAAGAAATGTTTTTATTAAGGAAGGCAGTAAGGTTGTCCATGCAGAAACAGTTCCACAGAGAAGAATGCACCCAGTACTTGAAGTTTCACTGAATAAATACACAAGATGGGAAGTTTGGAATAAGATGGCAAAGGAGGATCTCACTGCCTGCAAAATATAGGAAATCTTTCAAAATGCCTCCTGAGCAAGCCAGAGCAAGAAATGTGGGGAAAGTTAGGGTTTTGACTTCTCCCAGTGTCAAATGTGCATTCTTCCTCTAAACTGCAGCTGTTAACAATCAGCCCATACAGTTTGACACAAAAATGCTCAGTTTCTTCTTTCTTTAACTCTATTAAGATTTGATTTCTATTTTTCCACTTGAAAGTTAGTATTGTCATGCCAATCTTAACAGAAATATTAAGATTGGCATGATTGCCATATGACTGTAAGAGAGTGTGACTTTGTACACCCACATACACATGAACCAAGGGTTAAAAGCACAGCCTATACCAATAATGAAGGATGCCGCTCCTTGGACACTGTTTTCATGACACTATTCCCAGCATTGAGAAATATACTTTTTATGTAATGGTCAAAAGGTCTTCATTCTGGTAAGACCACAGCATAAATGACTTATCAGCTAAAGATCCTGTACCAGAGGATGGTAAGAAGATTGCAGCGTATCACAAACACAACTCCTTTGCCTGTTGACCCAATAGAAAAACAGACCTCGGGCATGCATTTCAAACATTCAGATAAAGAAAGAAACATACAACAACAAAAAAGTAAAAAAAAGCCCAACAAAACAAAACCAGGAAAAACTTGGCCCAACTTGCTGAAGTTAGCAGGTTTCTACAGCAAAGACCCATCTCGTACCAACCATTGGGTCCTGAAGAATAGGAAAGATTTGCCCAAAAACTACTTTATAGTACCATGAAAAAGTCCAGCAGCATGATTAAGACTTGGCAACCTGCATCCCTTGTAATCTTCTTTGCTCACAAGTGATCCTGACCACACCATCTGGACATCCATGTGTGGATGCTTCTGAGTATGTTACAAGATGTACCAATTAATTCTATGCATCAGATCATGTGAATGATGAAAATCAACTAATTTTTTTTGCAAATTAACACTGCCTTGCCAATGTAGTCTCAAAGTTTTGCTATACTACCTTCCCTCTAACTGTAATGTTTTCCCAGCTTGTTTTTTGAAAGTTTTTATTTGAAGATGCCCTGCAGTACAGGCATAGCTTCAGAGTTCCTTTAGTTGGTTGGTTGGTCAGTTGGGGGATTTTTTATTTTTCAGCTAGGAGAGTTATAGCAAAAGTAAAGTAAACCAATAAGGGTAAACCACATTTTGTGATAGCAAGCTTAACAAAAAATACATAGAATGAAATGGCTATGACAGCCCTACACTGTCGTGTTTCTCTTTCAGAATTAAAGCCTTGGGGGAGAAAGGTACATACATAAAAGCAACCTAAAACCTCAAGAAGGATGGAGTTCACAACTCTGAGAAAGCTAAAACATCATTTTTCAGAAAGGTCTGACATATTCAATAGACCAGATGCTAAAATGGTGGACAGGAAAAAAAGAGAACCACATATTTAAATAGCTACAATTTCAGACTTAATTAGTTGACCACAGAATAATTGTAAGCACTCCAACAACTCCTCAGCGAAACTAAAAATTGTTTCAGCAGCTGGCATTACGGGATTTATTGCTTGCAGGAAAATGGATAAAAGATACAATAACAATAAAAACATTCTGATTCTCTAGGTAATAATTAATCCCTGACAAGAGAATATAAACAGTTGGCCCATAAGTCACACAAGTCAGCAATAGAAAGAAGATGAAAGCATCAAAGATTAAGCCGAAAATACTGAGAAAATCAGTCAGATACACCTTCAAAGCCAAAAGAAAATATAAGTGCTTTTAATTTTTCAGATTAAGTGTCATCAAAGCAGAGTTAACACATTACGGACCACAGTCTGAGGAATAGAGACTCACAGGCCACAAGTGACACACCTCAATGGCTCGGTTATCCAGCAAAATCATTCACATGATGGAAAAAAAACAAAACACCACTGTCTTAGCGGCTCCCCAAGCCATTCAGCAATGCACTGATTTATACCAATTTCATCAAATTCCAGTAATACATGAAATAAGAAAAGTCTGTTCTGCTTCAGATGGAAGACAAATAACTTGCAGTATATGAACTGTGACAACCGTATTACACATGGACTACAGAACTGATCAAAATCCTCAGTGAAATCAACCTAATAGGATATGAAGGTGACCACATGGCAATGAAAGAGTGACCCAATGAAGAGTGAGAAGACTTCTTATAGTAATGCTTTTGGTCCAGACTGTCACTTGAGGGATAGAATTTACCTCGTATGGGTGTAATTGCCCAAGGATTTCTTTGTTGGGGGCCCCTTTTTTGAGGCACCTGGCTTAAGCTACCATGTAACACAGTTGATTTTTACCAATAAATCTGTCTGATGGAGATGAGAGAATGATTCTAAAATTTTTTTCCCTCGTCTAGACACATTCAAGGATCTTCAATGAAATCTTCAAATTGTGAGGCTCCAAACTGCTGCCAGCATTCCAGCTGAAGCTGCACCAGCGCTGAGCACAGTGGATGATCCCCTCTCTGCCCAGCTGTGCTGCCCTGTTTGATGCCCCCCAGGACAGGGTTTGTGCCCTCTGGGCTGCCCAGGCACACCCTGCTGACTCACTGAGCTGCTGCCCACCAGCACCCCCAGGGTCCTCCCCACAGCGCGCTCTCCAGACTCCTCTCCCGGTTTAGATTTATGCCCAGCGGTAACTCTGTCCCCACGTTCAGGATCCAGCATCTGGACTTGTTCAATTTCATTCCAATAATCATTGTTCGATGCTCCAATTTATGTAGAATGAATACATTGAACAGAACTGGCCCTAGAATTGAGCCTTGAGGAACACTGCCAGCCAGATTTAGCTCTAAGCCTCAAGTCATTGATAATAGTTTGCCAATGCAAAGTTTAGAGGTTTTCTGCAAGTGAAATAAGCTGAATTTTGATTTTTAGATGTACAGCACAGTCCACTTGCCAGGATTAAAAAAACAGTAGCCACTAAGCAACTTCACAGAGACAATGTGTATTACCTAAGCCAGATGATAATTCAAACGACATGTGATGCAAACCACTGATTCATACCTACTCACTCATTTCAGTGAGTAGGGATGACCCAGGGAAAACAGAGCCAGCAGAAACTCTAGGCTTTACTTTCTGAAACTGCTGCAGGAATAACCAAAATACGGCAGAATCCTGCTTCCTTAAAACATTCCACCCCTCTGGGTGACAGCTGTGTTCCCTGCACATTCTCTCACATATAAGGCAACTCTAGTTCCTTTCCATTCCTTACGCCAGCATTTCATCTACAATGAAAAACGGCACGGCACAAGGCCAAAAGTTCTTCTATGAAAGGTTTTGTCAGCTGAGACAGGAGTTAGGAGCCTTTCCACAATTTTCACACTCAAATATTCTTGAATTACTGCCACCACTACAATTTACACCCTTGTTCCTGCTCCTGCCTCACCAGGCCATGCACAGAGAATTACAATGAGGTGATATCTCCCCAGAATAAGGCAAAGGAAGAAAGGAAGGGCAAAGATAAAAGTGAAGAACAGAGCAAGATGCCAGAAAGATGGGTGAGACGGTGGAAATAAGGGACATTTGAGAGCAGTGTTCTCAGGACAAGGAGACATAAAGCACAATACCTACGCAGCATGTCAGTGCTGTCCCATATTATCACCTCACAAGACTGGGAAATACCAAATTACTCAGCATGAATGGCTGCAGCCTTGCTGTGACCTGCCAGGCTCCTTGCCTGCAGTGAAAAGGATGGAGAGAGCAGGTACAGTGACACACAGGTAATTTTGCTATCTTCAGTACTGTTGCTTCAATATTGCTTGAAAAAACTGTACACCATACTAGTAGTTACAACTATCTATATTGTGTTGTAAGTAATTATGAATTAAGTCTTTTAGTCTCAGCATTATCATCATCCATGAAATAAATATTTTATTCATATAAATATATTTAGTTTGTCATCCTTAATGCTCAGAGACCAAGTTGCATGAAGTCTCCATTGTGATAACTTGATCAACCACTTCTCTCAAAAAAGGCTTCCATTTTGCAAATTCCATTTTTAAACTAAATAACTGCCTGCAAATAAGAGGTGTTATGAGTCATTAGAGTGTCTCAAATTATTTCGTAACAGCAAGTTACCTTGGCTTAAGAATTCAGCATGATACACGCCCTATGCACAAGTATTCGACATATGAATCATCTGTTAGCCTTTTTAATGAGTCATAAAAAATTAGTCAGCTTGGAAGCTTGAACGAAAACCAATATCTTGCTCAGACTAATGAGCTACCAAAGAAATCAGGGTACAGGATTTACCCTTATGTTCTTTGTCTGGTTCAGCCATTTCCAAAAGCTCTTTGAGGTTTGCATTTGTTTTAGTTTGCTATACAAAGATGAAAGGGAAACCAGAACTTCTGCTTTACACATTGAGAAATGTGCATTAAAGCAACATTTACAGGAAGCTTTTGTCATTGCTCTATAAAATCTACAAAGGACAAAAGAAGGCTACAAGAACTACTATTATAAATAATCTTCCATTTTATGAAGATCAGATGAAAGAATGCTGTACTTCAGGCCTTGTATAAAATCAGGAGACTAGTAACAGCTTTCATACAATTAAGAAAGACCTTAGAAATCTTAACTTAAAAACCAAGAGAAAACTGTGATTATCTATAAAGATAGTGGACTTCACATCATAAAATATCATAAAGTATACAAAGTTAGAAAGCTTTATTTCATATTAGTAGAGATGAAGAAAATAATGGAGAAGTCATTAGGTGATAACGACCATAAGAAAATTTCTTTGAAAGTTTTCCTTCCGAGGACACTGTGCTGAACACAGAGTGCCATGTTCACTGACCCTTGATACCCCAGCACTTTGACTGCCTGCATTCAGGGATGAGTTCAACTGTGCTGCTGTACAGCCTCACATCAGAGTGCTGATGGAGCAGGAGCCATGGGAAGGCTCAGTGGAGTCCTTACTTTTCCATTCTGAAATGATTTTCAGCTGGGCATGAGCCCTCGGCCCCTGCCCACACTGTGCCACACAGGGACCTGCTCATGTTCCTCGTCAGTGACTCACTAGTTGAATTTTTATGTCAGGTTAATCATCAAAAGCCGAGTCCTACTCATTGGAACAGATATATTCCTGTTCGGTTGGATAGAGAAATGTAGTCACAGTGCTTTGAGATATGCTTTCCACTGTCAAGTTCCTAAGAGCATAACACAAAGACGTGTTAGCAAAGGAAGCACTCAGCTATCCAGAGATTATGAAAGAGAGCACAAGGCATATGCCCCAAATACAAACAAAGCCTCTTTGTGATGACTAAATGGGTAAGAAAGAGCAAAATGATAACACTGGGTTTATCACAAATAATACTGCTAATGCAGAAAATTGATTACTTAGTGAAAAGGGAAAGGCATCCAAAGTGACAGTACTGGTTACTTGTGAGAACAAAAATTGCCATGTATGCACTTAGCACAGACCCTAACATAAACGTTTTATTTGGCTAGAAGTAGTTAATCCTAAAAATATAAATTAAAATTAGATTAATAAGCAGTGAAAGTTCAATTAGTCTGCTTAGATGAAACCATCAGAAATACAATCAAATGCTATGAATTATTAGGAAAAGATTTGAGAATAAAACCAAGAGTGTTGTTATGACAATATATAAAGGATTCAATCTGGACTACAGTTTTGGTCCGCAATCTTAAAAATATAAATTAGCCCAGAGATAATAAAAAGAAAAGCAAAAAGGACCATCACTGGTACAGACTGACTGCCACATAGGGAATGATAAAATATACTGGTCTATAAAAGAGAAACCTGAGCCAAGGATACTGTAGCAGGCTGAAAGTCATGAATGCCAAAGAGAAGGTGAACTGGGATGCCTGTTCTCTGTCTCTTCCAATACAAGAACTAAGAGGCATCACATAAGACAAGCAGCAGAGAGGTTCAAAACAAACACAAGGACGTACTTTTACAGCCAACATGTAGCTGAGGTGTGGGAGTCCCTGAGAGAGTGCTCGCTCTGCCAGAAACCTGTCCTGGTTCCAAAACTGATCACCACACTCATCAGCAGAAGAAAAAAAAAAACACGGTAAGGGATCCAAATTATGAAGATGCCATTTCAACTTGGAAATTTCTACAATCCCAGCCCACTGGAAGCCAGGAAAGTATTCTTATTTTTCGCTGCTGTATACTTGTTCTGCTCCAAAACTGTCAGCAGGTAGCTGTGACTGGTCACTACTGGAAACTGGTGGCCCAATAGCTCTTTCTTACAATGCACTTGGTGGCCTGGTTTTCAATTTTTATATAACGTAGCTCCTTACTTCAAAATGGCAATTTCTCCCCTTACTTTGAAAAGAAATCAGTGCCAAAAGTATCCTTATGGCTATTTTGTCTTTTTTCTTCATAAAAGGGGATTTTATTTAATAAATGAAACTTCCAATATATATTTTTTTCTTTTAACAAAACAGAAAACACCCTGGCCTTAGTGAAGAGAGATGCCATTTTGTCCACTGTAAAAGTTAAGAGTGCATGGGGAAAAAGCAGAGGACCTGCAAATGAGTTCAATGACAGGCAGAAAGAGCGAATGCATGAAAACAGTCTACAGGACATTTTGAGAAAAGAAAGGCTATGAGGCCTAATAGGCTGATATGCAAAATAAATGACAGATGGAAGGGCATTCAACAGAGTGAGACCTGTAACTCTTGGGAAAAAAAATAGAACATGATTTTATTGAAAAGATAAACATTATCTGTAGAGAGTAGAATGTTATTGACAACTTGAAATGACATGCAAATAGGAAGGGGAAAATATTTTCAAAAAGAAATCCCCACTGAAGGACACTTCCTCCAGTATCTTATTTAACTGAAGATAATATAATGAATTTGGGGAATCCAGTAAGTTTTTCCTTTTTTTGTCAACTGAATGAATAATATCACATATAGTATCTGATTTACACCAAAATGTTGTGTACCTCTATTCTTAAGCTAGAAACGCACTTTTCAGGTTTTCCAACTGCTTTGAAATCTGTCCATAAATCAATAGTTTGTGTATCCTATCTAGGTCCCAAGATGGTAAGTGATCCACACCTAGAGTCAAGGCATTCCTTCTCCTGAGTTTTAATTGTATTGTCCTGCAACTGCTAGCTTTAAGGCTATTACCGGATTTCCAAACCTTTCAAGCGGTTAAAAAAAAAAAAACAACAACAAA
>PYHW01009147.1:1903414-1920417 GCA_013186435.1 Turdus rufiventris | reverse complement strand
AAAAAAAAAAAAAAAAAAAAAAAAAAAAAAAAAAAAAAAAAAAAAAAAAAAAAAAAAAAAAAAAAAAAAAAAAAAAAAAAACAACCACCAAATGCAATCTCCTCTGTGTGGTAACTTTGCACATGTTGCAACTTTCTGACCACAAATTAACAACTAACCCAACTTTACAAGTCCAGTGCAGCCAAGTACAAGCGTGCATTACTACAGAATTGATAGCCGTATCATAATGCTGAGTGACACCACTCCCAGCTTCACCACACATCTGCTCTGCTAGTGGATAGGCATTCACGTCTGGCAATCAGATTATTCATAAAACTCTCGAATTGCTTTTACAACTTCTTCGCCCGCAAAATCACAATGGGGAACTTCAAAGTCTTGCCCTACGAAGCCCGGGAAGGCTAAAGAAGATCTACGGGCAAAGCTGAACTTGCTTTTATACAAATCTCGTGGTTTGGGGCGTAGCTACAACCCGCTAATTTTTGTTCAGACGCCCGCAGAGAGGCATTTGTGTGCGGCCGGCTGCATAGCAAAGCGGGGCGGTTCGTCGCCGGCCCCCGCACAGCGGCAGCGGGAGCGGAGCGGCTCCGATCCCAGCCCAGGCAGCTCCGATCCCGGCCCGGGCGACTCCGATCCCGGCTCGGGCGGCTCGGTGCCCCAGCGAGCCCCAGCGCCCGGACCGCCCCGCGCGTTAACGGCCGCGCCGCGGGCTCCAGGGAATCCACCGCCGTTCCTGTAAACCTAGACGCCTTTTCCCAGAGTCGGGGATAAATCCCGGAAACCGCGCCAGAGCGCTCAGCGGTGGGCGGGGAGCGGCNCCGCCACTCCTGCCGCTCCGGCGTCCGCACCAGCCTCCCCTGCGACGACGACCGCCCGCCTCGCCCTCCCGCAGACTCCCCGAGCCCTGTCCCCCTGCTGCCTGCCCCGGCATGGGGCTGCCGAGAGGAGAGCCCCAGCCCCCCGGAGAGGGCGAACAAAAAGCGTGCTGTCCGCAGACCGGCAGCGATGGCAAGCCCGACGGCGGCCGGGAGGGTCGAAGAGAGCCCGGGCTCGAAAGCCCGACGGCGGACACCGCTCTGCGGACCCGCAGTGAGCTGCAGATCCGCGGGACCGGAGCTGTCGCCGGGCGAGGCGGTGTCCCGCCGGCGCACGGTCGGGCTCCGTCGGGAGCGGCGAAGTCCCCGCCGTGGCTTACCGTCCCCAGCGAGGTACGGGGCAGCGCCGGGCCGCGCATGGCTCCGCGGCCCGCTACATCCCCGTGACAGGGTCCCTCACGGCCGGAGGAAGCCGCCCCAGCCCTACCCAGCGCCGGCCGGAGCAACGCGGAGCGTAACTACCCCGTCTCCAACTTCCTGGCAGCGGCAGCAGGAAAGAGAGCGGCGAGCGGGAGGCGGCCCGGAGCCGCGCCGAGCCCCGCCCGCCCTCCGCCGCACGAAGACCGGCGTCGCTAGTATTCCTTAAAAACCCAGACGGACAAGCTGAAAAAAAAGCAATTGATGGTTCATCGACTGGCTAAAGCTGCTAGAAAACACAAGGGAAAGGAGTCAGAGGAGGTCTACTGATACCTTAAAGTTCTTGACGCAGGAGTGTTTCACTCTTCAGCTGTACTTTTTTTCCACGTGAAAATTAACCATGTACTTGTAAGAAAAATACTTTTTGCATCTTAACTGCCTTAATTTTAAAGAAGGGCATTTTTCAGCCACGATCAGCATTTTTAGAGTCTATATGACCATCCTGTAGCTTTGATTTAAAACACAAGTTTTCTTGTACACTCCAATGAACCAGCTGTACAGATACAAATATAAGCAAAACCAACATGACATTCTGTGTAAGCCCTGCTTCATTTAATATATACTGTTAGCATGCTTGAAAAACAAAAATACAGCTAGGAATGAGTGGCTAAATGATAAAGAATTCTGCTTCGTTTGTTACCCAAGACTTCCCCTTGCTTTCTGGAATTTTCTCTGTACTCCAGTAAAAGACATTAAATCGAGTTACTAAGCATTGTTTTGGAAGAATTTGCCCATTTCAGTAAAAAATGGGTCCAATTCACTTCATGGACTGCCTAATTTACTGCAGAGAAATCCAAACACCACCCCAGACTGTTCCTACAATGGAGTTGCTTATCTGCTGTGTGCACAGGAGAAAACAAGGAGGGCACTTTTGCACACTTTGACTTGGAAGAGTTGTGACTTTCCAGCTGCAAGTCCCAGGAGGGAAGGAAATAGCAGAATAACCTGTTACCAGATTTCAGCCATCTCCGGGAATAGAGGTGGAAAATATTTTGTCTCATTCATTTCCTTGCCTTGTATGAGGCCAATACAAAGTTAGCCCCCTAAAGGGAAAATTCTGGCACACATTCTGTGAAGGAGTAAATAATGTTTTTAATGGGCTGTTTGAGGTTTAGCACTTGCTGTCGTGTCATGGAGCTTCAGCCTTAAAAAAAAAAAAAAAAAGCAAAAACCAGCCCCATTTCTTTAGAACCACGTAAATATCAGAGAAACCTCTGTGAACTTTCACATTTGACTCCTCCTAAGTTCGGGGAGGGACATCTCACAGTCCGCTGCATGTTTGACACTTACACCAAATGCACCAATGCACATCTTCCCAGCTTTCACCAGAAGTCCAGCTCCAGGCCTCCGTCCATCCCTGCCACCTCCCTGCAGCTCTGCCAGGTCTCTAGCACTTCCTAAAGTCCTGTGGCTATGGGCTAAGGCCCAGAGGGACCAAGCCCACACTCCTGTCACACAACCAGTGGCTTGCAGCTCCTCTGATACCCCAACGGCTTTACTCTCAGCCTGCACAGCTGTATTGGGTTTGCACAACCAGGTTTTAGTAGCAGGGGGACAACCAGGGTGGCTTCTGTGAGAAGCTGCCAGAAACTTCTCAAATATCTGGCAGAGCTGCTGCCTCCAAGATTAATGCACCACTGGTCAGGTCCAAGCCCATCAGAAATGGTGGCAATGCCTCTTTGATAACATATTGAAACAGGAAAAAAAAATTATTGCACAGATGTAATTGTGGTCAGAGAAGAGCAGAGTGAGAACATGTGAGAGGAAAACCTTCACAGACACCAAGGTCAGTGGAGACAGAGGGGGAGAAGGTGCTCCAGGCACCAGAGCTGAGATTGCCCTGCAGTCATGATGAAGACCGTGGAGCTCCATGGGGATGCAGAGATCCACTTGTAACCCATGGAGGAGCCCCATGCTGGAACAAGTGGATGCTTGAAAGAAGGTTTTGACTCCAGCCTGTGCTGGAGCAGGCTCCTGCCAGGGATCTGCAGACCCGTAGAGAGAGGGAGCCCTCACCGGAGCAGGTTCCCTGGTAGGACTTGTGACCCTGTGGGCACTCACGCTGGAGCAGGCTGTTCCTGAAGGACTGCATGCACCCCGTGGAAGAGTGGGTCATGTTGGAGCAGCTCTGAAGAACTGTTGCCGGTGGTAAAGGTTCACCTTGAAGAAGACGGTGGGAGGAGCAGGGGAAGGATCGCCTCTTTCCCAGAGCAGTGGCAGAAACAACGTGTGATGAACTGACCGTAATCTCCATTCCCTCTCTCCCTGCGCCGCTGCGGGGAGGGAGGGTCGGAAGGGGGAAGGTGTTTTTAAGACTTATTTTACTTCTCATTATCCTGCTCCGATTTTGTTCGTAGTAAATTCAATTATTATCCCCAAGCTCAGCCTGCTTTGCCGGTGACGGTAATCGATTTGTGATCTTCCCCCCGTCTCAAACCGTGAACCTTTCGCTTTACTCTCTCTCCCCTGACCACTTGCGGAAGGGAGTGGTAGAGCAGCACCGGCGGGCGCCTGGCACCGGCCCAGGGCCATCCCACACCGACACGGAGCCGCTCCTGGCCTGGAAGGGGCGGGAACAGCCGGCGAGCGGCGGCGGCGGCGATTGGACGGAGGACAAGAAGGGGGCGTCGCCGCAGAAACGGCGCGACCCACACGGGCTGTCATGGCGGCGCCTGGTGCGGCGGTGAGTGAGCGGCCCGGGAGCTCCGCGCCTTTCCCGCCGCTCGCCGCTGAGACCCCGCTTCTCTCCTTTCACTCAGCAGGAGCAGTGCTGGCTACAGGCAGCTCGGGACTTCCTTCGCCGGGCGCTCCCGGGGCTGGACGGGCAGGAGCCAGCAGCGCTGGAGGCGGTGCTGCGCTGCTTGCGGAGCGCGGGCGGCGGAACGCTCCCGGTCGGCTACAGGTGACCGCGGGAAGAGGGGAGGGGAGGGGAGGGGCGGGGTCTGGTGCCCACGCGTAGCCTCTCGGGAGCTCGGTAGGGCTCGTTCGTGCGCGATCCTGCCTCGGATGCTGGCTGTGGGGAGGGGTGTTGTTGAACAGCGGTAACCGCACGCATTGCTTTGGCCTTGGCGCGCCCTCGGCCGCCCTTGTGGTGTGATTGAGCCCGGTGTCTGCCTGTCTGCAGTCGGTAGAGCTTGTAACCAAAGCGGGGTATCTCGCCGAGGCGAGCTGCTGCACTGTGCAGCGTTTGCATGGCAGCTTCCCGGTTAGATCCTGCAGGTCCGCACAGGAAAATGCTCCTGGGCACGGTCTGCGAACCTGTTGGCCAGCTGAGCTCAGCGTTCGAGTGTGCGCTCTTAAGAATGGGGAGTCTAGGATAACGTGGTCCGTATTTTAGTTGATAAAATGCTTTTGGGTGCTCACCATCATGAAGAACATTCAGCTTATTGAGATATATCCATATTGTAAAGTTTGGCTTGTCTGGATCTGTTTCTTGTTCTGAATTGTGGGAGAATTCAAATCTCTGGCATGCCCAGCTTAGGGAGAAAAGGTCAGCTGGAATTGATTAGATATTTGTGACCTTTAACTAATAGTTAATAAACATAGGGGTTTGATCTTTCACACAGCTAAACATATCTCATTTGAGCCATTTTTTCCCGTGTATTTAATGACATTTAAACCAGACTTTGGTTTATATTCAGGAGAATCTATAAAGAAAAGTTGAAAGTAGTTGGTGTTTATCTCCTGTGAGGCCAGTGGTCTGTTTATGAGCAGTGTGCTACATCCACAGCTAAGCACCAAATTCTGGAGCACAAGGAGAAATTCAATTTGCTTCTCTATGTGATAACCATGAACCAGTGTCCTGCTGTAGTTCTGGTTTCTCTCAAAAAGCACTCAGCACATTTGACAAAAACATGAGCAGCGCTGTGCTTTTGTGTATCATAGGTACCATATTAATCCTGGTGTTGCTCTGTTTCTGAAGATGGAGCAGTTTCAGCTAATGGAATTTTCAACTAATCCCCCGTTCATTTTCCTGCAAAATGCACAACATAAGTACCTGCATAAATTTATATCTTCCGATCAGTCTTTCTATATCTAATTACTGTTTATTGCTGATTCAGATCCATCACTCATCTGCACTAGTTTCTTGCTTTGAACTTTTGATCCCTGACTAATCAAGTGAAACTCTTCAAATTCACACCCTTTGAATTTGATTATGTGCTGCTACTGAGCAAATGGGTGTTGTGAATAGAGCTCCAGTTTCACCACCTAAAAGTGTCAGTGAAGCTCACTGGAAACCTGTACCAAAATCACAGGCTGGAGAGCAGTTTGTGTTGGGCCTTTCAGTGTTGATATTAGGATACTTTGCAAACTGAATTCTTCATACATCCTGCTGTATTCTTGCACTTTTTTTTCTTACTTTTTTTCCAGTTTCATCTCCATCTCTGACCTACAGCATCAGCAGTGCTTACCATGCTGCAGCCACCTGAGCTGGAGCACTAATGAATTTAAGAAATGGTCTCATCAAGGACAAGGTGCTTTACCAATGCAGAGCACTTTGCCAAGGACTTACCTGATCCTGGTTGGCTATTTAGCAGATGGAAGACAAGAAAACAAAGAAAAGCTGGTAGATGGTTGCCTATACGTGAAGGACGGTACTGGGATAATTCCATGTGAGGTATGTCCTCGGTCTGAGGGATTCTGTGTTTATTCCCACTTTTGGGGCAGTGTCACAAACCACCAGGAGCTTCAGATGTTCTGCCAGAGTCTAGTGAAGGAAATAACACATCTCTGTAACAGGGAGGGAAACGGCAAGCTCACATTCTGGGCAGAGGACAGAACATGTGAAATGTGTCATTGCTAGGAGAAGAAACAGTTCTGTTAAATTCACTACAGTACAAGGTGGCCTGGGAGACCTTCCCACTCTTTGCTGAATTCCAAGTAGTGGAGCAGAAATAACTTTCTGGAGGGTTGTACTGTGTCTTCAGTGATGCATTGATGACATATGTTCAGGAAATAATAGCTTGCATGACAGTTGACTTAAAAGCCTCCTGAAGGTAATTGCAAGTGGAGTCGAGATACAAATAACCCCTAGAGTGGTGATGACAGAGCACTGAAGTTGTGCTTTCCAAAGACACAAAGTCTAGGAAAAAGTATTGGTAAGAACTTCTAACTGATAACACAGGGGCAGAAGAAAACAGGCATGAATTTTAGAAAAATAGTCTGAAAATAACTGAGCCTTGAGGTGAATTAATTATCACCTTTCTGTGAGGTTGTGACTGTAACCAAGAAGTGCTAAGCTGTAGTGCTCAGCAAGTCTGATCCAGATTTGCATGTAGAAGGACAGAAGTTCTCAGTGAAAGGTAAGAGAGTGGGCAGGAAACACTGCTCTCATTTAGTGATGAAGCCTGGCAGTAGGACAAGAGTTTGTGATGCAGATGTGAGGGTGTATTGATAATGAACACTGTAAGTAGTGCTGAGAAAACAAACTGAAACTCATCTCAAGCTTCAATTTTGTTATCTTTTGGTTTAGCTCTTGCACTTTGAACTGGAGTGGCTGGAGTCACTGTTTGTCTTCCCAAGCTGGTCATATATACCACAGACAGACCAGAGTGCAGCAGGGTACTTGGAAATCCTGGTGGATCCAGTGCCAGTAAATGCCCCCAAGGAAGTACTTTACAGCATTCCTGTCACCTCCCCAGTGTCAACTGAGCCACTGCTTACCTCCAGGTAAATACCTGCTGTGCTCAACTCCATCATAGCACTGTTGCTCTGGCTTGGCAGGTAACATGAAGAGCACTTGGCTTAGAAAGAGACAAATTCTATTACTGCCACATGTGGAAGCATAGCAACGAGTGGTGGAAGTAAAAGTTATATAACTAAGCCACTTTTCTTTAATCATCTGTTTCCCAGGAGTTTATTGGAAATTTTTATTCTGTAATTTGAAAAAATAAGACCAATTTTAAGTATTTCTAGATGTAATTGAAATTATAGAAAGAATATTTAGAACAGTGTTGATTCAACCATCTTTGAGGCTAAAATTCACTCTTGCTTAGCTCAACTTTGGTTTTTTTGAACCTCCAGTGAACCAGAAGTATAATTGAAAATAATCAGTAATCCTGTATTATATTATGATGTTATTATGTGCCACTAGTCAAGTTTTTATCAGATTACTGAGATAAAAGTGCTAGTGAAGTGTCAACTGGTAGAAGTAACTGTACTTTAGTTTACAGTATGTGAAAATGAGCCCATGGAATTAAAATCTTACTAAGTTGATAATTTCAAGTTGTACTAGATCAGGTTTTATCTTCTTGAATAGAGAATTCTTGGTGTAATTTAGTTGCAATAAAACATCACTAATCGTGGTGCTTAAGTTTTTTTTTTAGTTATCTTTTGATTTGGTTTATCTGCTTCTAAGAAAGTAATTTTAAGCTTAAGTGTTTGATTTAGCTCAAGAGACCTTTCTAAACAAACTATTTCCATATTTCAGTATGTGTTCTCAGGCTTTTAACATAAAGCTCTTTTGTTACTGGCTGATACCTGACCAATTTTCCATGTTACAAAAAAAATGTTACACTGAGATGCTGGTACTGCTGTGTCTCTACTACTGGTTGGGGTTTTTTTAAAGTCATAAAGTTAGATAATTGTTTAGATGTTCTGGAATCAAGAATAGTTCAGAGTGAGTGGGATGGTTATATTCAAGTCCAGTAGGAAGTGAATGAAAACTACCAACATAAATTTTTTTGAAATTACTTTTTAAAAAAATCTTTTGAAATGTAGGTTTGAAACAATAAACAGGATTGATTCAAGAAATATCATCTCTCTCGCCTCTCATCTGCTTTGAGTTTTGCTGCTCTTTCACTCTGTGTCAAGTTTATTAGAAAGACTCCATTGTTGCTTTCAGGCCTCTTGTTTATAGGTTTAGAGCTTCCTCAGTGTCATGTTCAATGGACCTACAAATCTGAGTTCTGTTTTCTGCAGAAGAATTGCTTGTGACTTTTTTCTTCTCCTTTAGGCCAACAATTAGTTTTTTGTTTGTGATAAAGCTTTTCATAAACTGGCTGTTGTCATGGAGTGTGTGAATTTGTTATTCTGTTCCTTCTGTCTTCAAATGCTAAAATGCCGAAGGGATTTAGTATGGAAAAGGTAAAGTACAACTTTTGTAGCCAAATACTGTTTTGAAAACCTCTCTGAGGGATTGACCATATTACTTTGCTGGATCCCTTATTCCCAGCAAGTATGTGCTGCATATTTGTTTATTTTGGTTTTGGGATAGTTTTGAGCTTCCTTTCATCTCTGGATTTCAGTTGCCTCTTCAATTGCCCTCTAGGATTCCATGTAAGAAAAGATCAAAGCTTACTGTAGCGGGGGAATTGACCAGACTCGGGCCTCTCCTTTGTGTTCACCACAAGACATTCTTCTTTTTGTTTCTGAAATGCTTTGCCTCCGCTGTTTGTGTCCCTGTGCTGGTGCAAGTAAGTCCTTGGAATTTTGCTCCCAAATCCACTGTCTGGATCTGTGTGTGTGCTAGCTAATTAATTCTTTGAAGCTTGCCATTGATTTCCCAGTTTGATTTATTCTTCGTTTTACTAGTGATATCTTTTTAATTGCACCCAGTGCACAATAGTCTTGGTATATAGGAAGTCTAGTTCTGTGCCCTGCAGAAATACAGTCCTCCCTCATGCAGTTGCAGTATCCTTGAATGTCTTGCAGATACAGCCCTTTTGGTAAAAGTGTGAGGCAATCCTCTGGGTGGGAAAGGGATTTTTGGGTGGGATTATTTGGGTCGGGAAGAACTTTTTTCACTGGAGCTGATGTTGATGTTGCTTTTGGTTTCTCTGCTCTAGAAACCCAACCAGCTGCTGTGGCATCGTGTCTTCCAGCTGGGTCACAGGTATACAATCACAGGCCTGAGTATGTCCAGCCTGAAGAAATCTGGACAAATGATGTTCGTCACCAGTGTTTCTTCCTGCCTTCTGCCCTACTGTGCAGAGCAGGTGAGGGAGCAGCCACTGAACAGTGCTTGGCAAGGAGCATCCACTGAGTCTTCTTTCCTTGAGACTGCTGAGCAGCTCAGTTGCTCCTTGCAACTGGGAGCTGAAGAAGAGATGCCGAGATCAACCAAAGAGTCCAAGATCATCTCCTATGTGGTAAGGATTCATAAGCTTAGCCTTTACCCACACAAGCCCTGGGGTTTCTGCTCCTGGCCTGCAAGGAGCATATTTTCATCATGAGTTTGTTTTCTTACTGCTCAGGCCCGTTAGTCTCTTATAGTTTCTATAGTCCTCTTATTTTCTGTTTGCTTTCTGTTTAGGGATTTATCACCAAAATACTCAATGTCCAAGCTGGTCTCTTTTTACTGGATAACAAAGTCTGCTTGTGCCTTGCTTACCAGCCACTGCTGAACTCCGCAAGGGGACTCCGACCGGGAGCCTGTGTGGAGGTAATTTGAGATTTGCAAATATTTAGTGGAAAAAGCTCAGGCCCTGAGGATGGGGTATGAGTGTGTGGGTCAACAGAAGGCTATTGGAACATGGCAATTATTTCAGCACGTATCTGGAATAAAACTGGCCTGAGAGTTGATATGATTATTATCTGATTCCTCCCTAAACTGTGCTCAGTGCCTCAGGCCTGATTATAGAAAATCCAGTAGAAAAAGGATTTAAGGTGGGGTGACAGCTCTGGGGAATTGTGGCAGACTGGCTATCTCTTCTCTTACGCTCTGTGTCTATGTATCCCAGGTCATCGATGTCCACCTCCTGCAGAAGCCTCTGGTGTCCTTCCCTTTCACTGTACTTGGTGCTTGCCTGAGCACCACAGTTGTGCTGAGGAATTTTTCAAGGCTCAGCACCCCCTACCAGCCACTGGCCTCTTCAGGAAATCTCTGCTTACAGCTGCTCTTCCGCTTCAATCTTGGAATGCCACTGTACCTCTGGCTGGTGAGCCTCCTGGAGACATTTGAGGAGAGGTGAGGACAATTCCAAAGTCAGGCTATGCCTAAATGTGCTTTGTAGGTTACCTGGGTGTCTTCTAGACCAAAGGATCACAAAATTACTGTGCTTGGACACTACAAGCAGCAATTGCTTCTGGTTTATTGGCCTAAGTAAGCCATTTATCTAGACTTCGTATCATGTCCAGTTGCTTGTTACCTTGCTGTTGCTTTTATGAGAAAAGCCAGTGCACCTTTCAAATGCAGATGAGGTAGAGGTCTTGGGAAGCTGCAGTGCTTCAGAGCATTCTACTTACATAATCCTGCCTGGAATGCTTTGTCCTGAAATACACAAGCACTGTAGGGGTGTCTGCCTGCCAATGTGGTTTGCTTGGCAGATCAAGGTAGACACTGAGGCTGAAGCTGGAAACTGGTGCTATAACTAGATCACAACTGATAAAAAGGCTCTTGTGTCCTGTTTGTGCACAGAAGCAGCACCAGCTGCTCAGCATATCACTTTGATATAGTCTGAGTGTTGCCAGGAGGGAGGTCATTTTTTTGAGGGTCTCTGTCTTGGCAGATTTTCCCATCCATGCTTACCTCTGAGTCTTCAAGATGGCTTCCTGCTCTCCCTGATGCTGCACTCTGTCTGCGGGATAGCTGTGGGCCAGTTTCTGTTAGTGAAAATATTTGTGTTTCTTCTGAAGCAGTTATGGCTGATCATTGTCACTGCTGCCTTGAACTTCAAAGTATATACATATTTTGCTGTCAGTCAAGTAGCAGTTTATAGAATGCTCAGTGTTCCTGTGCTTTACTGGCACTGTGGAATTTTGACAAGCTACCAATAAAACAGCTTCAGTTTTGCTTTGGGAATTATGCTAGCTATAAGTTCTGGATTTTATTATCTTTTCCACTTTCTTTAAATGTGATTGCTCAGTCCTGGTACTGCTTAAAATTGTTCCAGTAAGTGCTATCTCGTTTCATTTGAGTTCACTTTCTGTCCTGTTTTGGTTGGCAGTGTGATCACTTTCAGCCTTTCAAAAGCAGTAGGCTAAACTTATGAAATTAATTCTACATGAGGAAAATATTGGAGTAAGAACAGCCTGTGGTTGTTTTTGTGGTTTTTTTGCATTCTGTGAAAGAAAGCCAAGTGTTCCTAACATGAGTAATTGTATCAAGCCCCAACAAAAGGGATGGAGATCCATTTGTGTGGCTTAGAGGGAGATTATCTTCATGTCATTTGTTTTTCTGACCATTTGAGTTTTGAGATTTTGCCAGTCTGTCCATTTCTGTGGATTTTCCTGTTCCTTGTCTGCCCAACGTAATTTGCATCGGCGTTAAATACTCTATTTTTTAATCACTTCATGTTTTTTGTGATCTCTTTAGTTCTTGACCTGTACAGCATATTCACTCAAAACAAGCAGAAGGAGTCCCTGACTTTAGATGGAAGACTCACTAAAATGCAAGGACTGCTTGTGCTTTTAATGGTCATAACGTTTTTTCAGGTTCTCTTGTTTCTTTGGGCGCTGTCGACTGCTTAGCTCTATGCACCAAAAACCTGGAGCTGCTGAAAAGTTCCTTGTCCCCCTTCTGCAAGCTATGGTGCCAGACAGAGAGGAAGCAAGAGATATTTATAAAGAAATTCTATCAAAAAGACACCAGTGTCCCCTGCACAAAGTGAGTAGGTGTTCTTGGAGCTCTTTTCTGTTTGTCTGATGGGATAAAACTCAGCTGATTAATTCTTTCTCTCTTTTGTTCAAAGTATTTGACTCTGAACCCTCCATGCCAGGCCCCATCTCTGTCTGCAGTTTGCCGTGTGGCAGAACAGAAGAGCTGGGAAGGCTTCAGTCCATCACAGTTGCTTTCCCCCTTGGAGGCACAGCATATGGGCACCCAGGAGCTGAACCGCAGACTGGCCTGGTCCTACTGCACACTCTCACCAGAAAGTTTCCAGCCCCGGGTGGTAAGTGCCTCATTCTCTTCCCTGTCTCTGCCTTGAGAGCTCCTGGTCCTCACCATGCCTTCTAGCACCCTGTCCAGTGCATGCCTCTTCCTCTTGTTAGGGAGTGACACTGTTTTTATCACTGTGGTGTGTTGAAAACAGAATTTGAGTTGCTGCTACAAGCACTTTGATTTATGGCTTTCAAGGATCAGAGTTGTATGATACTCTTGGCAGCATCCTTTCTGTTGTAGATTCTCCTGGGTGTACTGAGGGTCTCCTCCAGGAGCAGTTCCCTCCAGCTGCAAGACAAGAGCAGCACACTTCCCTGTGTGATCTCCCATAAGGATGGTATCCCCTTTGCCCAGACTGCTCTCATAGGTATGTCCCAATAAAATGTATTTGAGTGCTGACCTTTTGTTCTTCTGTCTTCCGTCTCTATAAAAAGGAAAAAGAGATGTGCAGAGATGCTGAACTGTCACTGCCTGACCTTGTGACTTTAAAATGAGGGTAGTGACCTTATTGGTTTTAAGTTCTCTTTTTATTTAGCTCAACTCTTTTCTCTGATGTATTGGCAGGATCACTCTTGCAGGTGGAAAACTACCAACTTGTAGTGGAGAGATTCCTTAAGACTGATTTTCCCTCTTGGGAACACCTAGAAAATCTAGAGCATGTGAGAGAGAAAAAAACTAGGTGAGTCCCTTTATTCATTGTGCAGGTAAATCATCACTTCCAGTTCTATGAGTATTTTGGACTATGGTAAGCCTTCTTACCAACACAGCATTTCAGTGCCAAAGCAAGTGTTCTTTGCTATTTGCATAAAATGAGCTCTTTATCAGCAACAAAGCCACCATCTCCCTGTTGTTCAGAGTATATGCAGCCTGGGAGCTGCCCTCCCCTTCAGTCTTTCCCCCTGGTCCTGCTGAGTACCTGTGGGGCACTCACCAGATGTGTTCTTCCCAGATAAACAAGCATTTGTTTTGGACAGCCACGTGTCAGGAAGCCGAAGTTTCACTGTTACCATTTGTCATTTCAGTATCTATGTGCAGTTCTACTTTGAGGATGTCCAGGTTCTCCATGCTGCTGAAGGACAAATCCAGAAAGTCCTTAGGAGTGGAAACGGCTCCTCTTTGAGGAAGAAGAAAGATGGCAGCACAACATCTGAGCTGGAAACCCCAGAGGCAAAAATGCTGAAACTGGAGGATCCCAAGGCAGATTCTGGCAGAGATGAGAACTGTCAGGGTGACCAGAGCAGCACCAGAAAAATGAGCTGTGTATCTCACCTGTTCTTGGTTACCCAGAAGGAGGGTCTCATGTTGCGTAATTACCAACTGCCCGCAGAAGAAGCAAAGGAAGCAAAGGAGCCGCAGCACAGTTTCCAAGCCACAGTGCTGTGGCTGGGCAGACCACAGCTCTGGAGCCACCCCAGAAAAACTGGAGATCTACCAGAGCTCGAGGAGACTGGCTGTGATGGAAAAGATGTGATGCAGCAAGAAGTGAGGCAGCTTTGGGGTGTGGTTTGATAAGTCTGGGAGCTGGCTCCTTAGTGAGCCTGTGTGGTAATTTAGTATCAATGGGAAAGTATTTTTTGTATTGGGTACATTTGTGTGTTTGTGCTGGCAAATTCCTTCTTGCACCCCAACCAAGTTTCATCTCCTCTCTGTCACCTTCCTGTAAATGCATCTCTGCCTTCTCTTGCTCTTGGTGATGCTAACCTTACTTCTCAATCAAGACATCCTCTGGTCTGGGCTTGCTCTCTTTTTACTGTATTTTTCATTCCATACCTAAGAGTTCTCATCACCGTCTCTCTCTCTCTCGTCCCCAGCAGGCACTACTGCTCTTTATGGGGAAGTCTCTGCGATGGTTTCCATTCCTGCACATGGATGGACTGTATCGCTTTGTTGTGCCCTGCTGCTCGGTAAGGGAGAAGTTGTGCTGTACTCTCTTGGATGCTTTTACTGAGCTGCATGTGGGAGTCGAAGGAGTCAGAGGGTGACTAAGCTGTTTTTGAGGTTTGGAATTTCCTTCTGTCTTTCCAAGAAACTGATTTCATTCTGTGTTTGATTAAAATTCTCAGAGTTCTGAGTTCAGTGGGATTTTTTTTTTTTTGTTCTGTAAACCATTGTTCTTCACTTTTTCCCTATATAACTTTTATCTCCTTCCTTCTAATAGTCTTCTGTCTTGCCTTATCACTCTTACCTCAGGATTTGGAAGTATTTGACAAGCTCTGTTTTCCACCTGTGCCAGCAATGTTCCTGAGCGGGCCATCCTGCCCACTGTGCCTGCTTGTCCAAGATAGCTGGCACTTAGAGCATGCGACCTGGATCTCCTGTCTGCCTGAGCGCCAGGTATGCAGTGCCTTATTGCACAGGGGTTTTACAGGCTCCTTGTACATCTGTCCAGAATTAGCTAGAAAATTATCAATACAGAGTATCTTGTTAATGAGACTGTTCTACTCTAAGTTCCATCAGGGACTGCTGCTGGTTTGCCTGTAAACTGCAAACTATCTGAGGCTGTGTCTCCCTCACTTCTAGCTGACAGCCATGTCAGTGCTGACAGGTATGGACCAGAGAACTGCCTCCATTCCAGAAGTGCTTAGCAGCAGGTACGTTGGTTACCCCAAATTACAAGTGACTGTGTCTTAGGAAATGGCTCTGTGGTAATTTTATTGGGAAGCACTGTATTAAACTATGATGAAATATCCACCCTAGGAATGTGGTTTGGAAAACCTGTGTGCAAGTAGTTCAGACTTCTCCCATCCTGGTTATAAAGGGATTGTAGGTGACAAAACTGCAAAATGGTGTCTGGAAAATCGTTGATCTACTTCTGGTGTGGACTAAGTCCCAAAAGTAAAGTCTGGCAAATTCCTGTCAGAAGTGGAAACAGGCACAACAGGGAAATCAGACTGAATGTATAGGATTTTTTTGTTTTGTTTCAGATTATTTTAGTGTACCTTGCTCAAATAAATAGAAAGCTTAGAAGCTTTTCTGTTCAAAGCATGTTCAATCTGGGGTGATATGCATGTACACTGGATTTTTCACCAGTGCTTTATGAAAAACTGTGTTTGCTTGGCTTCTTCCTCTAATTCAGAAAAATAATTAGGAGTTTAGCAGATAGGAAGGCTGTAATGCCTCACCCTTCATCTTATGCTGAACCTGAAGAAGCAGAAAGCAAGGCAAAGGGCCTCTTGTTCCTGGGAAGGGTAGGCTGCGGCAAGCTGCCCTCAATCCAGTAGCTCAGGTGGTCAAAGGCAGGTTCCCCAGAAACTGGGCTTAACCAACAGTGCTTGGCTTCGTGGTAGTCTTGAAGTTAGGCCTTCTTCCACTTCCTTTGTCTTCAGGCAAGATAAAAATCCTGGTCTGGTCTCAGTTTCACAGGTTCCCTTGTTTCTTTCTGTGGTGAGATCATGGAGAGGACCCTGTGTGCCTCTCCCAAGAATGAGAAATCACCTGTGATCCTTCGCCTTCCAAAGCAGAAAGGTAAGATTGAGGCAGCCTGTTGAGAAGCAACAAATTGCTTCTTGCTTTTTTCTGTTTCAGAGCCAATGCACTTGGCCAACTGTGCTGCTGTGCCTGGGAGTAATGGAAGTATGCCAGGATGTTGTATCCTGTTGCATGTCAAAGGGCTTGGAAATTGCACGCTGTGTATGTGGAGATGGGAATGGGAACCCAGAAAACCTGGGAGGTGAAACAGTGATAGCCTCATTGTGATGGGAGAAAAAACCCATCTAGCAGGCCCAGCTCAGCCAGGCTGCCTGTGAGTGAGTTCATGGTCTGTGTTTTTCTGTGCCTCGTCAGGGACTCTGCTGTCCAGGGATCACAGCGTGAAGCTCAGTGTCTCAGCTATTCCAGGCTCCCCTGATGTGATGGACATTTACATTACTGCCACCTATCTGCAGCATCTCTGGGGTTTGCTACCTGGAGCCAAGTTCCTCTTCCAGAACTTGGAACGCAAGATCTCAAGGTACTTCTGTCTTTAGAGCCCTGATCTCTTACTGTCCTTGAAACCATCTCTTAATCTGTGGATTTTCCTCATCCCGTGTCCAGACCTTTATGTCTCCCAATTCCTTACCATAAATTATTTTCCTACCATGTTAAAAATGAAAATCAGCCCAGCCATCCCAAGAAAACTGGAGTATTTGGTTGCTGTGAGCTCTTTCTGACATCTGCTCTCTCATATTGCAGATTCCATAATGTTTATTGCACATACATTGCCTCCAGCTGTGTGAGCATCGTATCTCTGCCAGCTTCTCAACTACCTTTTCCTTCTAGGTAAGTGTTGGGTCTGGTCTCATGGTAGAGTGTCCCAAGAAAGGCTTCTGTGTTCCAAGCTTCTCAAATTCCTGTTTCTTCTAGTCTTGCAGGGGAAGCCTCATCCCCCTCACTAGTGTTTCTGTCCAGCTTGAGACCTCAGCTGCAAAACCTAGCCCGGGCCCAGATTTTATGCCACTTGTCCTGTGTACTGACTGTGTGCCTGCAATGGATTTGCTCACTTTGCAGCTGTATCTTCAAAGAGGTATTCAAGCTTCCACAAACATAATTTGAGAGGTTGTCTTAGTTTAGGGCAAATTTAGGGAAAACCTCCAGAAGGATCCCCCAGAAAACAAAACCCCCAAGACTCCTCCCCCCACCACTGGGTTCGGGAAGAATTTCCTCAGAGGAAAAGTGGAAAAAAAACCTGTTTATTAATCAAACAAAACACTCCCCAACACAAGAAAAGAAAATGAACAGCCCCAGATGACAAAAAAAAAAAACTCTTTCACCAGTGTGAGAGGATGACAAACTCAGAAAATCTCTCCTGCGAGTGTTATCAGTCTCCGGTGCTGGGAATGACTGCAGATCACAAATTGCAGAGTCCCGGTGTTCCTTGGTGTTTCCAGGTCCCGGTCCAGAACAGGTTCAGATGG
>PYHW01009147.1:1882308-1895728 GCA_013186435.1 Turdus rufiventris | reverse complement strand
GGCTTGTAATAATGAAATTACTGTAACTTGCTCTCTTACATACAGTTTTATTAATACAGTCAGAGAATCACAAGCAAAGAGATGGGTGAATAAAATCTTTTGGGGGCGGGGGGAGTTAAAATTTGCTTTTAGTACTGAAGGAGCAGTTCTCAGCTGTATTGCGGTAAATCCTTTTCCTGTTTGTGACTAAACTTCTCCCCATGATCTGAGTTCTGGTCACTGTGTTAGATCTGTCAAGGGAAACATCTTGTCCTGCAATCAGAACTCTTCCTTTATACAATTCTTCTTATCACATTCCTTGTTCTCTTTGTGAAGCCAAACAAAGTGCCCTGGTTTTGGTGCGGGTAAGAAATAATAACACAGGAAAAATCAGCTAATTTCATGTTTGTGCTACTGCTTTGGAACTGGCAGGAACTGTTAAAATCCTCAGCCCCAGAGGGAGTAAAGCCTGAAGTGAGTCCTACCATCAGTGTAACTAATAATTGTTCTGTGTGGAAAGACAGACATATTCCTTTCAGTTGATTTTCTTTAACTCATCCTTTCACTAGTTCACCTCCAGGTCCTACCACCCAAAACCAAAGCTGATGAATACTGAAGGCAGCTGTCCTGTGCTTTGGCTGTGTAATCCTTCCTTATTCCAGATCTGCAGAGGATTGCTCAGGCTGGCAGCTCTCTCTAACCATGTTCAAGGTGTCTGTAGTATTTACTGGAGACAGCACACTGTACTGTGGAGTTGTGTGAGTAAAGTGGGAGCGAGCAAGCCTTGTACTGTTGCAGGTCTTGCAAGCAGGGAGGGAGAGGAAAAAGCCCAAAGCCCTTTTATGGCCTTGCAGCCATAAACCGCAGCCCAGGTCCAGAAGGTGCACAGGAAAGAGAGCAAGGGGACAAGTGAGAGCTGAGAGTTGATGGTGCAAGAGAAGGATCTCTCTGGTTGCAGAAAGTGATAGGAGAAGCCTGTGGGAGGGACAAGCCATGTGTCCCACCTAAAGATGGAGATGGGGAAAGGATGGGCAGAGGGGAAAGACACAGTCTCCCATTCTGGCAGGCTTGGGATAGGTTTGCTGCTGCAGCCAAACTCCCAAGGAGGATCTATGTGTTTTGTACATGTGTAAGCTTACCTCCAGATCCAGCAGAGTTTTCAATTGTTTTTTAGAGGCTTTATTTTGACAGCAGGTACAAGGGAAGCAAAAGCATCCAGTGACAAGCTGGAAAGGAGTATGACACTGACTCTGCATTCAGGCTCAACATCTGCAAGTTGGTCACCTTTGTAACACTGTAGCAGAATACTGAGAGGCTACAGCAGGGAAGGTGAATAAAGTGTGTATTCCTTCCCATTTTCCTGAATATGGATGAAAATAGACCCCGCCTCTTCTACTGGAGACCAGTAGCAATGAAGTCCTGCCTGTAGAAACATTACGGCCCTTCTCATGTAGAATATACTTGGGACCTTTGGAAAATTTGATTTTCTGTGAGTAAAATGGCCTTTTAAATAAAGATATTAGGCTAGAGATAAAGGTATTGTCATCAGTAACCACTAAAGGGGCCTTTTGGTTTGGTACACTAATTGGATCCAAGATGAACTGGCTAAAAAAAGTGTCAAAAGATGTGGGGTTTGGTTGGTTGGTTTAGTTTTGGATAACATACCAAGCAATACACTCCTCTGAAGTGTGTCCCTCTTTCTGGTCACCTGGCAGTTCTGTCCCCATGCCAAGGTGACAATCAGTACCATGAGAAGCATATGAGATAGCAGAAGCAAAACCAGACCCTTTCATTCATCCCAGGAACAGACAGAAGTGGTTGGATTAGCCATGCTTTCAGTCCCTTCCCTGACTGACACAGCTGCTGGAGAAACCCTCTGGTGCACCAGGAACAGTGTTGAAGATCTCCTCTCCCTGACGCCTGTGGTCTCGGGGTGCTGTTGAACCCTACCTGTCACTCTGATATTGCCCATAGCATTGGCAATGCTGTTTTCAATCAAACAGGTGTAGATGGCATTAGCATCACCCTCACGGTGATGTTTTCGGGGTTCAGCTCATAGCTGGTGTTGGCAGCATGGGGCAGGTGCTCCCCAGTGTAGGCTATCCAGTGCACGGCAGGGAAAGGGAACCAGCATGGGGCTTCGCACTGCGGTGTGTCCCCATGTCTGCTGTTCTCCACCTGCACCATGGGGATGCTGAAGGCTTTGGGAGGGAAAACAGAGAAAGAGTCAAAACAAGGCAAGTGATAGGAACTGGGCAGGAAATACCCAACTTCATCTACCGTTCCAGGTATTTCTAGGCTGCTTGCACAGCACTGCCTGTAGTCAAGCCAAAAACTGGCTCAGACAGAACTCTGTGCAGGCTGGGCCATGGGAGGATGACTACAATAGATCTAAGGACTCCTAGGACATGGCAGTCCAGCTTGACAGGACCTGCTGAGGTCATGACACAGCTTTAGTGTCATTCTTAATAATGGGGGAAAGATGATTCACTCTCTCCACTTACTGAGAAGGGGGCCTGACCAGCACCTACAGCTTCACAGAGTTGCTGAATCGTTAAAGTTGGAAGAGACCTTTAAGACCAAGTCCAACTGTTAACCCAGCATTAAGTCTGCCACTATACCATAACCATAAATGCAAGTATTTTAAATCTCTAGAGATAGTACTTCCCTACTTCCCTGGGCAGCCTGTTCTGGGGCTTGATAACCCTTTCCATGAGCAAATATTTCTTACTATTAAATAAAAACTTCCTCTGGTGCAACTCAAGGCCATTTTCTCTTCCGAGCAATCCCCTGCAGATCTGGAATAAGGAAGGCTTACACAGCCAAGCACAGGACAGCTGCCTTCAGTATTCATCAGCTTTGGTTTTGGGTGGTAGGACCTGGAGGTGAACTGGTGAAAGGATGAGCTATAAGAAAATCAGCTGAAAGAAACATGTCTGTCTTTCCACACAGAACAGTTATTACAGCTCTTTCTAATGCCTTTTCTGTTTGGATTACTTTAAACATCCAATCAAGCAACACAAAAGCAGACAGATTCACAAGGTTTCAAGGAGGGATGGGGGACAAAGTCCCTGTGGACCATTTGCAACCCTCAGGCTTGAACCAAAACCCTCTGTCATCCATCAGTCTCAACATGAGGTAACCCCTTGGGAGGTGACTTGTTATTACAGCTGAATTCATCTCAGTGGAAGAGGCTGAAGACCTGGTGGTTTCCAGATCTTTCCTCAAGGATTGACTCTTGTAAATATGCAATTTTTTACATAACTATGATATCAGAGGTTTGTTGCTTCGGTAGTAATTTTAAAAAACTGAATAATTTAGAAAAACTGAAAAATATATTACAGTAATTTCACGACCATAAAGCGCACCGGACTATAAGGCGCACCCGCTGACAGCCAGCAAAATTCGCAACATGTAGATCAGATAAGGCGCACCGGACTATAAGGCGCACTTTTTTTTTCTTTTTTTTCAGTGAGGCTCCACCCCCAGCTCCCCCTGCGTGTTTGCTGGCTGAGGCCCTGCCTCAACCCAGCAGCCATTGGCCCCTGGGCCGGCCTGTACCCGACGGGGCCAGGGCATGGCCGCCGCCGCTCCGTGGAGCGTCCCCGGGGTCGGGGCATGGCCGCCGCCTGTCCGTCCGACATCCCCGGGACCGGGGCACGGCCACCGCCCCTCCGTGGAGCGTTCCCAGGGCCGGGGCATGGCCGCCACCGCTCCGTGGAGCGTCCCCGGCGCCTGGGCATGGCCGCCGCCACTCCGTGGAGCGTCCCCAGGGATGGGGCATGGCTGCCGCCACTCCATGGAGCATCCCCGGGGCCCTGCTTCTCCAGGAGTCCCCTGGCGCTCCGGGTAACCTGATGCCGGCAGGCTCACCCCGTGCTGCCGCTGCCCCGATTTCGGTGGCTCTCCCCCTCCCCACGTGGCGGCCGCCCTAATTTTGGCGTCTTTCCCCTTCCCCGCGCCGGGACCGCCCCGATTTTGGCTGCTGTCCCCGCACCTGCGCCGGGACTGCCCCGATTTCAGCGGCTTTCTACCCCCCCGCACCGGGGCTGCCCAGATTTCGGTGGCTTTCCCCTTCCCTGCACCGGGACTGCCCCGATGCTGGCTTTCCCCACCCCGCGGAGCCTCTCTCCCCTCACGTCCCGACGTTGCTGCAGGGCCACTCCCCCTCGCAGCCCGGCACAGCCCCGCAGGGCCACTCCCCCTCGAAGCTCACACTTCCGGGTTGGTAACTTTTGCCACTTTGTCCCTCAGATAAGGCGCACCGGACTATAAGGCGCACTTCCGGGTTTGAGGGAAAATTTTAGTCAAAAGGGTGCGCCTTATAGTAGTGAAATTACTGTATATATGCTACAGTTTTTACTATGTAGAACTTCTGGCTGGATATATATCCTAATTCTAGAGAGAAAAAGCTACCATTGTTATCACGATTATAACCTTTTCTGGAACAAGGATGTCAAAAGAGGGAGTAAGGCCATAAATACCCCTGTGAAAGCCACAAAAATACCCTACTCAAGGGTGCAACACCATCATAAGCACAGGTAGGTTCAACCAAGACACAGTAGATTTTGCTCCTTGTAACCCTCACCTCCTGTCCTGTACCTCTGCACTGCTTCCCCACTCCCTCTGGCTGTGGTGACAGAGCACTGGTAGGTGCCAGCATCAGAGAGCTGCACATTCCTCAGCTCCAGGGAAGCATTCCCACCCATCACCTGGTCCACATATGTGGCTGTGCGGCCTTGAAAGGACAGATCTTGCTCTTGCATGTGGCCCTTCCCACCCTTAAACTCATGAACCAGCCCAGCTACTTCCTCCTTGGCCTACTGGATTGCTATGCTGTCCATCTGGATGTCAGGCACAAAAGTGCAGCCCAGGATGCTGTGCTGGCCAATGATTCCAGAAGATGTCAGCGCAGTCACACTGATGGGGTGTTTTCCTGCAAGGGGAGGGTGAGGAAGCAGGAGGAAGGTGGGCAGCAAGCCTGGAGAAAGGCCAGACTGCCCTGTGGCTGCCATGGACCCAAGCCTGAGGCACTGGTGCATGGCAAGGCCAACAGTGGCAGCTATCAGTGCTGCTAGTAGAGGTCAGCTCTAGTAGATTGTATGCCAAGATAAAGCATGGGAGTGCTTTTAAGAAAAAGAGTGCTTAAAAAAGCAGCTCTTTTTACTTATTTGAGAAGAATTCATGTGGTATTTTCTTGTTTACTTATACATATCAGGGATTTTTCTCTTTGCAGCTGCCAGAAAGACATGGGTTTTTTGTCTTTCTTAGGACCTCTCTTTATGCAATATAAATGTGATTGGAAGGCAAAATGCTGACAGAGAAGTAGCGCTCTTTCCCCCTTACTGAAATCCAAATATTTTTCTTTTGTTTAAGAAAAGTCAGCATCTCAAATCCTAAGCTGCAAGCCTGAGAATTCCCAGAGCCAGGTCCTCTTTCCCATGCAGTCCTTCCCTACCCATCCTCACCCAGCACATTCCAAGGAAGCTGCATTTTGGCCAACACCAAAGCAACACATTTTTGTTGTCTCTGTAGGACCTGGGAAAGGTGCCCCATCCTGGCAGATGGTCTCTGATTTCACGGTAAATACCATCCCATCATGTCATCCTGTCTGGGAGAATGAGCACAGTATGTGCAGGACTTTATGTGTAGGTTTGGGGCTCCAAGCCCAAGGAAATTTCAGCTGGCACATCACTACACCTCCAGCAGCACAGGCTGCACTACACCTACCTAGCCTTTGTTCAAGGATGGTAGGTAGCACTTCCACACATGATCACACCTCAACCTGTGCCTGGGATGGTCACATGAAGGTAGAGGCAGGGCAGAAGTTCATCATCCCACCAGTAACTGCAAGAAATCTAAGCAGTCATATACCTGAGACACCAAAACCAATTATCAGGGTGATCACTGCAGCCAGGATGACAGTGACTGTAGTCATGCTACTGGGGAAAAAGGAAAACACACGATTAGTGGAGAGCCCACCTCCTTCACAGCCCATGCCTGTACCGTCCATCTGTAGACTCGTCTGCAGGAAAGAGGTGGAGGCAAATGAGCCCCAGACCCAGAATGAGGCAGATGGTGAGGCACATGACCACAGCAGTGATGAAAATTCAGGTGAGCAGCACTTGTCATCAACAGTGGGGGATACTGTGGCAGGAGACCCAGGCTTTGCCTTTGAGAGTGGGGAGCTGGCCCCAGTGGAGGATGCTTCTATCTGCATTCTCTGGTTCATAAGCATTCCATGCTGGTGCTAGTGACTGACCAGGGAGTGAGCAAATCAGAGATGCCTCTGACCCCAGGAGAAACCAGAAGGAAGGCAGAGAATGTGCAGGAGGGGTCTGGAAATAGGGCCATTTTTTGAGCTGGTTGGATTTGGGATGCTCCATCAAGATCGGAGATCGGTAATGGGCTGTTGAATGAGAGACTGAGGAGGAGAGCACCACTTGCCAAGCCACACAAGTGAAGCAGCCATGCCAGAGGAGAAGAAAGACAGCATGTCACAGATCAGCATAGCTCCAGCCTTGCCAAGCAGAACCTCTGGCACAGCTCACGTTGGACAGACCCAGAAGCACTTGGTATGGACTCCCAGCCACTGGAGCTGTCATTTGGTCATGGACACATTTTCATGTGGACTGGGGGATTGTGGCAGCAAACTCAGCTCCCAGCCAGAGCATGCCCTGAAGCAACTCTCCACAAAACCCACAGGTACATCCTGGGGCTCATCCCCAGCAGCCTCACAGAGGAGAAGCCCAGAGAGCCTGAGAATTCATGGCTCTTCTGCCCACACGAAACCAGCTGGTCTGCTTCAGCAGCATTTACCAGTTTGCAGCACACTTCACCAACACACTGGGCAGTCTCCTGCAGGAGAGTCCATCAGTGTCCCTACAACCAGGGGACTCTTCCCACCACTGATGTGTGCCTGCATCTGTGACTTGCTCAATTTCCATGGCTGCCATGATCTGATAAGGAACTCTAGAGAATTGTTCCATGTGAACAAGCCTTTCCACAGGGAACAGCAGAGAAGGGAGAAAGGGAAGGTGGATTCGAAGAGGGAATAGAGAAAAAGGGAGATGTTGCACACTTGTTTGCCCACCCAGTCTCCCTCGCATCCTCATTCTTAAAGTGGGAAGTTGTCTGAGGAAGTCCTGTTTGCACATGCTCAGAAGGGATCAGAACTCTGTATTTCACCAAAATATGTGGTACCTCCAGATAAGGGTTCATACAAATCCATATGCCCATTCACATCCATACCAAGCTCTGCCTAGATGCCCTCAGAGCTGGGAGATGTCATGTTTGGCTTCTTTCTCATTGTCATCAGCTTTCAGTCATGGCTGGGATGGACAGCAGTTCTCCACCTAATCCCTCATGGTGGATTACAGCTGATCCTACTGGGAGAAAAGCCATGGACATCATCCAGCCATGGGCAACAGGCAGCTGGGGACTCAGCCACTGCCTCCCCCAGGGGCTGTGGGATGGGGACTTTGATGGCTCCTATGGATCCTGCAGTGTGATACTTCCAGCAAAGCCTTCCCATCTCCCACAGGGCTAAATCCTGAGTCACTCAAAGTCTCAGCCAGGCTCACCATGGGACAATCTGTGATGAATGAGAGGAACTGGCATCCCAGCCTCATGCTGGTGGTAGCTGTGTCTTGCAGCAGTCCTGGTTGAGCACTTCAAGCAAAAAGCAATTTTCTGTGCATCTGGTACCTCCAGTGCTTTAAAGGCATAGAAACAGACAGATGTAGGTCACTGAGGCTGCTCCAGCTGGAGCTCTGACACCACCCTCAGTTCCCAGTGTCGATCTGTCAGCCTGTGGGATGCTACTCTGTGCCTCCCACTCTATTTTCCAAAGTCTTGCTCCTCATCAGCCAAATTTGGAATCAAACTGGAATAATATTTGGCATTAAATTCAACCATTCATTCCCAGCCAAAATGCTGCTGATTCCAGTCCGGGGACAGGGAGAGGCTTGCAGCCTGGCTGTGATAGGCAGCAGTCCTAATCCTCCAGATCTCTAGCTCCACTTGGACAAAATTTTCCCTCAGGAGTGGGCTTAGAGGGTCAAAAGAGCTGGAAGATTAAGATATTGAAGGTCCCTTGACTTTCTCCTGTGATATATGTTGTTATAATTCGTTTTTATATATAAGAAGGTTGTATAAAATAAATAAAGTAAGAGAACTTTTCAGCCACTGCCACCCGCACCCAGAGCCCTAGACAAAGGCCTTAATTAGCTCATCAACAAACCTAGCTCAGTGACCACAGAGGAGAAAAGATCATCGATAAAGAACTTGTCAAGTACCACATATCAGACAGCCAATCACCTCCACCGGGTTTCTATAAGCAGCACTCCCAAGGAAAATTACGTGTCAATATGGAGCAAACACAGCCTCATCAGGATTCATCAATGCGATGTGCAGGAAGGACTTTTGTCCAGGGCAGCACCAGGAAAAAGATTTAATCTAAATATGAGAATCTGCAGCAGAAACAAAGGAAACTCTCGCTTCAGGCCAGAAAAACTGTATAAAAGCTGGGCTCCCCGGGATGGCAGTTGTGAACACAGGGAGATCTGATGCAATAAAGGTCAGATCAGCTTGTGTAATCACCCAGCGCCGACCCCGGGCTCAGCGCTGTCCTGTTTCGTTTGTGGCTTCCCAAGACCGTATTTTCCATCGCAAAAATAAAAATTGCTGTCTTACTATTTAATTCGGCTTGATTCAGTTATTATCTATAACACTGCTTATATTGAATGGCAGTGGTACCCCAAAACAACAGGGTTTCTATTCCAATAGGCAGCTGATCATTGCAGAACCCAACTTTCTTCAACACTGCAGAGGGTTTTGTTGTTGTTGTTGTGGTTTTTGTTGGGGATTTTTTTGATTTTGGTTTTGGTTTTGTTGCCTTGGTTGCTTTTGTTTTTTTCCTGAAATCAGCAGAAATCTCCCACTGCTTCTATGAAACTTCTGGGAAAAGTCACCCCTCTCTGGTCTATTTCTGCATTTCAGGATTAGCTTGAAGAGCAAATATCCCTGAAGGAAGCCTGCTTCTCTCAGTAACGTGCTGCTGTCTGGCAGGGCAGGCAGAGGCACTGGCAGAGCAGAAGGAAGGTTTTCAGAGCACCAAGGGATAGATGTGCATTTTTTCACACCCATCAGTTATTTCATTTCCCTGACAAAGGCTGGTTGGGCTGCCTCTTGAGAATAACAGAGCTGGTTATTGCATGCATTCCAGACACGAGGAATACAGTGCCCAGGGAAGATTTACACTCTGACATTGTGTCTACAGGCAACCTCACTCCTGTCAGTGAAAAGGTGCAGTTAATACAGTAATTTCACGACTATAAGGCGCACCCTTTTGACTAAAATTTTGGCCCAAACCCGGAAGTGCGCCTTTTAGTCCAGTGCGCCTTATATAATGTACAAAGTTTGGCATTTTGCCAACCCAGAAGTGTGAGCCGTGAGCTGTGGGGGAAGCCGGCAGGGCCACGGCTGCCAGATGGAGGCAGGGTCACAGTGCTCCGGCAGCCAGGTGGAGGCAAGCCTGCGGGGCCACGGTGCCATGGTAGCCGGGTGGAGGCGGGCCCGTGGGGCCGCAGTGTGGCGGCAGTTGGGTGGAGGCGGGGCTGCGGGGCCACGGTGCCACGGCTGCTGGGTGCAGGTGGGCCCGTGGGGCCGTGGTGCCGTGGCAGCCAGGTGGAGGCGGGGCTGTGGGTCAGCAGAGCTGCAGTAGCCAGGTGAAGGCGGGGCCGTGGTGCCGTGTCAGCCGGGTGGAGGCGGGCCCGGGGCCCCATGGCTGCCGGGTACAGGCGGGCCCGGGCGCCTGTGGTGCCCCTCCTGACGGGTACAGGTGGGCCTGGGGGCCCATGGCTGCCGGATTGAGGCAGAGCCTCAGCCAGCAACCACGTGGGGGGAGCTGGGGGCAGATCCTCTCTGCAAAAAAAAAAGTGCGCCCTATAGTCCGGTGCGCCTTATATAATGTACAAAGTTGTGACATTTAGCGGCTCCCAGAGGTGCACCTTATAGTCCGGTGAGGCTTGTGGTCGTGAAATTACTGTATTGCTATTTAGTTCTTCCCTGATGTGACAAAGCCCCTATGTGAGGTCTCTTCTGTTGACATGTGGCCACACTGCTCTTCCACTCCAGTGGGACAGACACAGGTAACAGCTGAAATCTTTTCCACAGAATAAATTTCAGCAGCACTGTCTCACACACCACTGGAACCTCTGCTTCCATCCAGCCTGTAAAGTTCACACCTGGGATAGAAAGACAGAGCTTGTTGCTGTCTCTGTTCAAGCAGTGAGTTTTAGATGAAAGCTCAGTCCATGTTCACTAAAGGATGAAAATTTTGCCCTTTTATCCAGATAGTGGGGGTTATTTTCAACTAATCAGGAGATAAGGATATGAGGTAGATACTCTTATGACTTCTTTTTCCAACTGTAGTCCAACAGCACTCGGTCAATAGTTCCAAAGGAAATGGGGTAATTGAAATGAGAGGCACAAACCACTTTATTTTCCCAGTCTTCCCAGCTTTTAGTCCTGCAGGGAAACTTCTGGAGGACAGTTTCTTTCTCTCTACAGCAAGCTGATATGGAAACACAAGCAACTGTCTGAGGACCAGCAGAAGAGGGGTGCCTTCCTCAAGACACTGATCCCCCAAAATACAACAGCAGAAATACACCCTTCCTCAGGCATTGCTACCCCAATCTACCACAGCATTCAACCCTGGGATAGCAAATTCTAGAAAATGCAGAGTTCTAGGACATGCATCTCCATCTTGACTACAGCTGATGACCTGCACATCAGACACCTCTGATACACAGAGGGCTTTACAAATTGTATGAAACAAGCTGTACTGGTATCGGAGCTTGAGTACTGGAGCTTGAGTGAGTGCAGTACAGTCAAATTGAAAAGAACTGCTGTCTTGAGTGCTCCTGGCAGCAGGGTGATACATCCCAAGAGTCTGAAAAATTAAATTCCCTCCCCCGCTCTGCCAAGGCAAGTGCAGATAGTACCATACCTCCAGAAATTGACCTGGCCTTGGGATACTATGGTCACAGCACCTATGGAGACAAGTCAAACACCAGGTGCCTGAAGGTCTCACACTGTTCAGCACAACCCCTGTCTGTTGCATGATATATCCTCCCAAGCTGTCCTGCTTAAATAACAATGCAGCTAAGGAGTGGTGAGCCCAAGCACTGAACTCTCAGGAATGAGGAAACACTGAGCATCTCAAGTGCCCCCTCCCCCAGGGCAGTCATAATCAGGGAGGCCTGGTTAGACACAGGGGTAACAGGAGAGACCTCCAACATATCCATTTAAGAAACATGTCTTATTTAAGACAAAAAACAGCGCAGCTTGTGGTTTGGTAGCCAGCTAATCCTGGGGTTAGAGTGCACAAGTGTCCCAGGATATCTGCACCTTACCCATCACTGAGGGGCTGTGTTATAACCAGGATTATAACAGGTCTCCCTACAAAAATCTCCAATCACTTTCTTGGCATGGGGCAGAGAGGTCCCACCTGTAGGTCCCTCTCCTGGCCCCATTTGCACTGTGAGCCTTTCCTGCCTCTCTATGCTGTGCTAAGAGGCTCCTACCAGCTCAGCAGTGCTCTCAGAGCCACACAGGTTTGACAGCTGCCTCTTTTCTGACTGCTGTTTAATCCCACTGAACCCCTTCAGCCCAAACCATGTCTCCCCACAACCTGAGGCCATCTCCTGCTGCTCTCAAGTCTGCCAGTGTGCTGCACTTTGGAGCATGTAAAGGAAAGAAACTGACACCTTCAAGACCCTGCAGGTTTTACCCTCTTTGCTTGGTCTCAGATGAGGCTGGGGGAAGGATGAGCAGCTCTTGGACATAACAGGTTGAAAAGGGCAGAGAGGTTGCAAAAGAGTAGAAAAGAGAAGGCAGCTTGCACCACCATTTTCAGTTTCCCAAAAGGGAGCCTGTGTATCCTGACATCTACATCTGGACTGTGTTCTAGGGAGGATGGGAAAAAGGGGATTTTGGATTGTCTGTAGATATCACCAGCAAGTTTGGATGGTTAGCGGGAGTGAACAGCTTTTCCATGCATAGCTGAGCATGCCCAGAGGAACTGGGAACAGTCCAGCACCTTAAAAAACCAAACTACTTTCTCTGCATTAAGCAGAGGTTAAAATCAAGACCAATAAATACTGGTCAGTGATGATAAGCTGGGGAAAAAATTGTCATTATTTGTCAGCATTCAGCTGATTATTAAGCCTCTCATATTTTAGCACTACAGTACAAGAAGCTAAGAATAGCTCTAGGCCACGGTGGCCTTGTGGGAAATGCACTTTAAGAAACACCATGTTGCCCTCAGTGATACTTCATTAATGGCTATGGTGATACCTGATTTATAGCTCCGTATGCAGTGGGCAGACAAGGTGTCCCCTTTCCACTGCAGTTAACTCCAGGTCAGCCACAGCACACTACATTGCACAGTCAACAAGATTACTTCCATGTTGGAAAAACATGTCTGCTCCTCGGGCACAGGCAGGCAGCACCAGGACAAGTCCCGTTCCCCAGGGCAACACCACATTCATTTCTGTGCAGCTCATGCTGGAGCCAACTCCTGTCTGTATGCTCATACTGCAAAAAACCCCAACAGGTGTTCAGGATACTTCCCAAAGAAACCAAGGGTCTGTGACTAAATGATCTGCCCAGCTCTTACCAATCTTGAATTTATTAGCAGCTGGTGAACACCTGGGACACATCAGCTGCCTTCACTGAGGAGAAGGCAACAGCAGGCACAAAGTGCTACCAGTTTTGCTTAGGCCCAGCAGCTGGTACCTACAGAAGAGTTCACCTGGCCTACGGGAAGTTTGCACCTTATTTCAGTGTCACTGGAATGCTGCAGGAGCTATCAGTGAAGAAGAAGATGGAGTTGTGGCAAGCTGACCAGCAGCCAAGATTGACACAGTATTCCACAGAGGTGTAAGCAGCCAGCAAGCTGAAGGAGATGAAAGCTTTTCTTGGGGTTTGACTCAAAATGTAGTACTTTCCAGCTTTATGATCCCACATCTGTAATAATGATGTCAAGAGGTGCTTGAGAAGTGCCACAAATGAGAGCACTACTGATCTGGAAGAAAGAGAACTTGACACTGCCTTATTGGCAATATCTGTCCTCAGCCTCACCTACCTACAAAGGGAAGCTGGAAGCAGCAGCACTCAGAACAAGCCCTCACCTCTCAAAAGAGGGTGACGCTGAGCCACCCTGAGCGGCAAACACATGATGTCCTCCTCACTGCGTGTGGATCTGTCCTGACGTGGTGTCATGGTCCACACAACCTGAGCGGAGGTCGTGATGGTTTGATCAACCGCGGGGTGCAAAGGACAACAGCTAGAGACTAAGGTTTTGTTCAGCAGCAAGCAGCAAAGCAGTTTATTGAGGGTTCACAATTCAGTTTCGGGGTAATGGTAGGAGAGAGAG
>PYHW01009147.1:1776138-1864646 GCA_013186435.1 Turdus rufiventris | reverse complement strand
ATATATATACAAAGAAATATAAAATCTGATTGCCTGCAACAGGTGTGCAGGAAGACTAGCTCTCTGCAGGAGCAGGTGTCAATCTAATGAGAGTCAGCATTTTGTTTCAGGCAAGTACAGGCCATCTTGCTTATCAGGCAGCAAAGCTTGAGTTGGTGAGTCAAATTCTAGCAACAGCTGCAGTTTGTTTCTTGCTCTAGGACAAAAAAAACAACTCCCCCATAAAACTCACAGCACTAGCAGTTTCTCAGACAGTGCCTTGAGCTTAACTAGCCTTCAGCATTCCAGCAAACACATTTCCATGACATCCAGCTGATTTCTAGCCATGGAACACTGCGTGACGCCAGCCTGTACCAGAGGAAGTCACAGGCTGTGGAAAAGGTTGTGGGAGGTGAATGGAGACATCTGGAGTGGAAGTGTCCCTCCCACCTAGAGACTTCCAAGTTAAAGAAAATAGACTACTCAAGGGATTACAGTAATTTCACGACTATAAGGTGCACCCTTTTGACTAAAATTTTGGCCCGGAGCCGGAAGTGCGCCTTATAGTCCAGTGTGCCTTATCTGAGCTACAAAGTGGCAAAATTTGACAGCCCAGAAGTGAGAGCCGCGAGGGGGGGCATTGCCACAGGAGTGCTGCAGGAGCTGCGAGGCGGGGCAGGAGCGGGTAGCCCCAGGCACCGGGAGCAGCGCTGGTCCTGTACGAGTCACGCAGGGAGAGAAAGCGGCGGTGCTGGCGCTGGCTGCTGCGCGGGGGGAGAGAGAGGCGGTGCCGGTCCCGTACGAGCCGTGTGGGTTGAGAGGGAGCCAGCACCGGTCCCGTATGAGCTGCGCGGGGAGAGAGGATGGCGGCGCTGGCCCCGGCTGCCGCGCGGGGAGAGAAGGAGGCGGCGCCGGCCCTGGACGGAGCGCGAGCAGAGAAGGACGCAGTGCCGGCCCTGGCCGCTGCATGGGGAGAGAGGGAGGTGGCGCCGGTCCCATACGAGCTGCACAGGGAGAGAGGGAAGCGCTGCCACTGGCCCGGCGCAAGCCACGCGGGGAAGGCAGGAGCGGGCAACCACAGAAGCCGCGAGCCGCGGGCACCCCAAGCCAACCCAAACCACAGGCAGCCCTGAGCCACTCTGGACCGACACGAGCCGCAGCCACCCCCAGCCCCACCTTGTCAGACAGTGCTGCGGGTAGGTGGGAGTGCCGAGGCTCACGGCAAGGGGAGAGCGCCTGGGACTGCATTCAAAGGCTATGCCAATCTGTGAAAAATGTTTGCAAATTGAGCACATGCCGGTAAACCCGCGATGGTGCGATTCTGTTACTAATTCGTTACTTTGTTTTGCGCTGCGCGGCTCCTCACTGCAAAAAAAAAAAAGTGCGCCCTATAGACCAGTGCACCTTATCTGATCTACAGTGTTGCAAATTTTGCCGACTCCTGGGGGGTGCACCTTATGGTCGTGAAATTACTGTAATTCCAATCCTGTATTGTAAAAGGAATTGTCAGATTAATTACAGAACATTTGCAGCAAACATTAGCAGAGGCAACAGCATTAACCTGTGGCACTGTGGTTATGTAATTCCCATCCCAACTGTGGTATTCCTGTCTCTTCACGAGTTGAGAGATTTCTTCCAAGCAATTTTAACTGTTATTTCACAAAATACAGAGATATAAACCTTCTTCAATTCCCAAAGTTAACACTGGAAAAATAAACCCTGGAAGCATCAATGAATATTTGACCAGATCCTCTTTTGAATCCCACATTTTTTTTATTTTCTAGATCTGTTTGGAAAAACCCTTTCTTTACAAAAGACAAAACAAAAGAAAGTCATTCTCCTAAAACTGAACTGACTGAAAGGACAGAGGATGGCTTCACCCTATCGCTATCTGTGGGAGGAAATTTCACAGTTAAAAAAAAGTCCACTTTTGATACTTGCAGCTCTTTTCTTTCCCAGACTTACAAATTATTTTAATTTTCTAGATCTCCACCATAAATGTTTTAGAAAAGATTTACCACAAGATAAGATAATGAAGCATTTTCTCAGTCTTAAATTTTATAGATAATCATTATTAATAAAATAAGGACTACTTTAAAAAGTCAAATAAAACCAATAGAAGAATCATGGTCATTAGAATATTACATAAACACACAGCAAACCAGCTTAATACAATCATATGTATCGGTTTTCTGCTATATCAAAGAGCACATACTTCAGTACATAGCAAATAAAGATTATGATTTGAACTTCAAATAGTCACTTTATATTTTCTATAAAAACATAAAATTAGATATTTGAAAAGCAATTCCAGTCCAGATGCAAATCTTTAACATGTTAACTGCACAGAAAACACAACTTTTGGGAGCAACTGTAAATAACAGAAGGAATAAATTCTTCTGATGCAAATCCTTATCCACCAGAAACAGACAGGCTTCCTAATCTCCAGGTTCCTTTTCAATATAGGTACTTTCCTTCATCTCAGTTCTTCCTGACATTTTATTCCCACATCTTGTGCAAATAAATACTCCAGAAAGTTTCATGGGCAATTTCTAAAACCTTCTGCCTTCAGCATACCTAACAGAGACATCAAGGTGCTCACTTGTAAAGCTCCAGCAGCCTGAGTTTATAACCACAGGAAAGATTTTTTTGGTGAAAAGGTGCAAGGTCACAGCAGTGTGCCCAGCTCAGACACTCATTCCCAGGGCTTCCTAGACTGCTCTGTAAGGGACAAATACAATAAGCACATGGACCCTTCCACACAAATGGCACTGACATGAAAACACTTCAGAGTTAAACTATACAACACCTGTAGAGAGATAAATTGTGATTTATTTGTAGTTTATTAAAAATATTTTAAAAATACAGGACTTGAGCTCAGCCTCCTTTACATAATGTGCATTGACAATGCAAACCGTCCTTCTTTTTGCATTTCTATCTGCAAAAGAAGAAACCAGTTGAGATTCAGTAATATATACAGTAAATTGTTGTAGGATTGTTGTCTGCCTTTGGCACCACGGAAGGTATCACATCACCTATTTCAAGACACATCTACCTCAATAATTCCAAATTTCCCTTCTAGGGATGTTTAGTTTCCTGTAAGGTTAGGAAATCCTAGACCCTAACTCTCTTCTCTTTATCAGTACTTATTTAGGTTATTTTGGACACCAGGAAATAGGTTATTATGTTCTCAAGGTTGCTTTCAACGCTATAAACAGCTTTTGTTTATAAGTCTGTACCACAGCAGACCTCCTCATAAAACCATCTCACTGCAGACTATCCTTTTCTTTGTACAAGTCAGAAATCTAGACTGGAGCTTCCTCTTTACATTTGGATTTATTCATCCTTCAGTAACTGACTTGTGCAACAGCTAGGTAAGAGCTTGCTTGCCTGTTGACTGTGGCTTTACCAGTACATCATAATGATGACTTAAGATTCTCTGGAGACACCAGGGAAAGACTTCCAAAGGTTTCTAATTCTAACACACAGAGATGCCATAAGAGAAAAGGGTTGCTCGCTGGTAAATAACTCTGTGGCAGAAAATAATGAATGCCACTAGTTCTCAGGTTTCTTCCTACCAATTGTCTATAAGCCAACCTGCCACAAATCAATTAAAAATAGCTTTGCGATATTTACAACAGGCTAGAGCTCTCCTCCACTCATCTTATGATGATCTCTTCCCTTTTACGACAATATATTAAAATTTTTTGGCTGAAGACTTCAGTCTCACCTTTGGTCTTTGGCTGACAGAAGTTAGTTTGGCATTTTCTGATGTGACACTTAAAGGTGAACAAGGTTTGCTGGAGTCTCCTATAGACCTGGAAATATTCAAAATAAGACTGAAAAAGTGAAAAATGGAAGTAACTACTAGAATATTATCTCTCATCCTGAGTTAGGACTCCTCATCAGCAGTTTTCAACAGCATGTGTCATCTGTCTTGCATCAGATTGCAAATACTTTAAATACAAAGGAAGTTGTGAAAAAGCTATTAGACCTTTGCCTCACTCAGAGTTTAATGTGAGAAAGTAAGGGAAAATTCACAGTCAAAAAATCACGTGGCAATTTCTCCATTGTGTTCAATTTCTGCTGTATAGGTACAGTAATTTCACAATTATAAGCCACACCATTTTGACTAAAAATTTGCTCCTGCCCCTGAAATGCAGCTTACACTCAGTAGTGGCTAATATATGAAAAAAGTTCGGAAATTTCCAACCCTGGAAGTGCCAGCCAGAGTGCTGAACCAAGCACCTGCCAATAAAACCCGGGATTGCGCGATTGTTACAAATTGGTTACTCTTTTTCGTGGCAGGTGGAGGCGGGCTCTGTGCCAGCAGTGCTGGAGGTGGGAGGAGGGGGGCTCCCTCCTTCAGGCAGCGTAGCCTCGGGGAGAGGCAGGGGGCTCCATGCTGCTATCCCTGCAGCTTGGGGGTGAGGCGAGGGCTTCCTCCCGCCAGCCCCGTGGCCCGGGAGAGAGGCGGGGGGCTCTCTGCTGCCATCCCCGCAGCTTGGGGGAGAGGCAGGAGCTCCCTCCTGTCTGCCCCGCGGCCCAGGGGGGAGGCGGGGGGCTCCCATCCCCGCCTGCCGCCGCCATGGGTGCCGGCGGGCTCCATCCCTGCCTGCCACCGCTGCCATGGGTGCCGGCACGGCCTGAGCCGAGCCAGTGAACCCCACCATCCTGTGATTCTGTTACTAAGTGGCAACTTAGTGGCACGTGGATCCTTGCTGCGAACCATAGAGCGGCTTATAAATCAGGTGCAGCTCATGTATGGACAAAGAACAAAATGTTACCAACACCCGGAGATGCAGCTTATAATCAGCGCGGTTTGTAATCATGAAATTACTGTAATTAAAATACTACAAATATGAAACAGTAAAGGGTGAACTATTACCTTCTTATACTGGTCATACTGGCATGGGGAACACTGTCATCCTTGGAGCTGTCCACAGACACTGCCATGGGAACAGGGACTTCAACTGTCCTCCTTGCATTTTCTAGGCAATAAATAATTGCTTGATTCTGATGAGATCACAGAAACATTGCACAAAATTCATTTTGTTATACCATTTTCTCAGAGACATCACAACCTCTTCTCAATTGTACAAATATACTGACCAGAAATAATATATCAGGTTAAACATCAGCCTCACATCCACTTTTTGAAAATGACTGACAATGAACGCAGAGACTCCAGAGCAACTACCAACAATGCTCATCTACATAGAATGATTCTTCCACTGTTAAATTTTCTGAGCTTTTTGCAAGTAGAGGCTTAGAGACTTCTGATCTCTCACCTCTGTTCCTTTAAGATTTTACTTACCATGCTGAATTTACATTACAACAGTCAAACAAGCATTGAAAGTGTTATGACCCAACCCAGGAGTCACTGTGTAGGCACCTGCACGCAAATGCCAACACACTGGTCCCTTCTCCCCCTCCTTCCTCTAAGTCCTTCCCCCTTTTTACATCCTCTGTGGTTTCACAAGGGGAAAGGGCAGGTGTCCCAGATAGAGCACGTGTACATGGTCACATGCAGTTCTGCTTGTAATGACAATGACTCCATAAAAAGAAAGCAGCCCTGATCTCCTGCAAAGTAATTTTTATTATAGTTACATATGGCAGTTAATCTATGAGTCTTGAACCAGCAAGTATATTCCCCAAGGTAGTTTACATCTTTACATAACTGGAAGCTCCAGTTATTCCTTTCTATTATCATGGCCAGTAACTGAGCAAGACAGTCTGATGGAAAAAGTACCCAAAAGATAAAAACTAAAATGTGGTTGAGAATAGGATGACCACTCTGCCATGAAGAAGCAGTCTGATGTAAAGCCTGAGTCCTTTTCAGACAAGATTCTGCATGATAGAGGACTGATTAAAAAGCCCAGTGCTTCCCACCAGAGACTATCACAGAACTAATTAAGTTGAAAAAGACACATCTGAAATCAACTCCAACCTTTGAACACCACCTTGTCAAACAGACCAAGGCACTGTGTACCACATCCAGTCTTTCCTTAAGCATGTCCAGGGATGGTGACTGCACTGCTGACCACAACCACTGATGCAGTAAGATAAAGACTCTCCAAAAGAGAAAAACAGTCTTACTAGTTCTTGTTTCTCCTGAAGATGGGTGCTTACCAATGTAAGTTGGGGTTGGAACGGGAGACAGCATTGGAGGGACCATGTCAGAAGCAGCTGATTTCTGCTGGTCTATCAACTCCAACAGTTTATCCCATGCTTCTGTACTCTGGCGACTCAGCTCTGCTATTCTCTCCTCCAAGCTCCTTGATACCATGAGATGACTCTACTTAGACAATGGAATAATTACTTCCAATGAAAAATTTACAATTTTCACCCTCAAGGAGGGCATACAATATATTTCAGATACTTCTGTGCATTTCAATCTGAAAGGGAACATAATTATGCAGCATTTCTGTGAAAAAATCTGATTCTGACCTTTTTACTGTCCTGTATCTAAGTCCTCAACTGATTAAACATTACAATATTTTATACTGGTCTTCCCTCAAGTAGAAAAAATACAGCTGTTGTCCATATAATTTGAGAAAAAAAACCCAAACCAAAACCAATAAACACCCAGCAATTAACTACAATTAAGAATATACTTAATCAGACATATTCAGGAGGGTGTGGGGAAGCAAGAGTCTAGCAGAAGCGTCCTTCTCATCTTTAAGCCAGGTTTTGATAGCTTGGACCTCTTCCCCTCCCTCTCACAAACTGCTTCCACAAAAACAACACTTACTAAGAGTTTGTATCATCTTGTATAACCAAATGACTAAATATTGCACAACAAAATTCAGTGTGGAAAGCAACAACACTCTCAACCTACATTTAAATGAAGAAATAAAAAATCTTCAGAATGCTTAATTTAACAGTCAATCTGCCACTGTGATAGAACAAAAGACAACAGCAGAGGGAGGGATGTTTTTGTGGTGTTAACTTCACACACAGAGGGATCCTACTGAGTAACTGCTTAGTTGCAGGTCAATATTTTTTTCCACTTAAACAGAAGCCTTCAAGGTCTCTCTTTCCCAAAATCTCTGTGATTTTCACAGAAGAGGACTTACAAGACAGACCCAATAAGCACATACAGCACTATGATCAAACATTTGCAAAAGATTTATTTGCACTAACTTGAATCTCATCTACTTTTGGGTCAGAGTAGCAGAAGAGATATATGTCATGGCTTTAAAGATGCATTTATGCATATTTAAAATGCATAAATTTATTTATTTAAAATGCATAAATATGCACTGACAAGAAGTTGTGGGCTGGTGCAGTGCTTTCACTAATAGTATCCAAACTACAAGAGCTTGGATCACATTGCAACACCACCTCCTTAGAAGCGTGCTGCACACTCTTCAGAACCCATGTACAACATAGGCCCAATATGAGAAACTACTGCTAATCTGCTTATGAAATAACAAAAACAAAAAAACACAAGTGCCCAAGCAAATAAATAGTAACTGACAACATGAAAGACAATAAAGCACCAGTAAACTATGGGAAAGCAGATCAGTAGAAAAGAGAGCCAGCCTTCCTCTTCTGTTAAATTCTGACCTGTCCTTGTGAAGAGTCAGGACTAGGATCTGCATTTTGTGTCAGGTCTGGCTGATGTAGACAATCACTTCTGTCTCCAGGGACACCTCTGAATTTGCTCAGTTGAGCTTTAATGAGAGCATTCTGCCGTGTGAGTTCAGCTATCTGTCCCAGCAGATCACCATTTTGAAGGAACTCTTCAGCTGTGCTGTTTTTTACAGCGTCACCTGGGCAGGACAGATAGATTTTCTCATGGGAACTCTCCAAGTCTTCATCTGTAGGAAGAATTGTTTGCCTTTGAGGGATGGGGCAGTTTTCCTCAGTTGTGTTCTGTGTCCTTAGGGAGGAAGGTAAGCTCCCTTCCTTGCATGGCTCTCTTTCAGTAGACTGGGAAATGGCTGCAAACACTACAAACACATAGGAACAGTAAGGAAAGTGACACTTGATCCTCACTGAGGAAACTAACAGTGACTTTATAGCATCAGGTTACTAATAAGCAGGAATTTGAATTGTAATATCTGGCCTGACTGGTGTTATGGTACTGATCAAAACCACTCTCTGCAATATCCTGCTGTAAGAACTCACCAAGTGAGTATTTCCTATTGCAAACAGTCTTACATTTAAATGATTTAACTAGAGATTGAAAGAAGTCACTAAGAGGATAAATTGTTTTGAATTTCTTACCTGACAGATCAAATACTACTTCTTAGTCCTCCATTTTCCAAAATTCAAATACCTTACCTGATAAACTAAGTTTTTGTTTCAGTTCTGGTATTTATACTGCATTATTAACAAAACTTTTAGGATACTAAGACAAAAAAAAAAAACCAACAGACTTTTGGCAAGATAATGAGCTAACTACTTAGCCCCTAAAGAGGAAGCACTGTGGTCAACAAAAGTAGTCAGGTATTTTTTTGTGGTCATCATCAGCAGATAGATAACACACCAAAGAGACATGACTACAGCTACAGCACTGTCTGCTGGTACATTCTAAGTCCAAGCTGACTTTTGTGACCAAAACCGGATTTTCTACGCTTCATACACCAAACAGCCCATTCCTTCACAAGCTTTAGTTTTTGTCTTTTGAGCAGAGATGAACACTTGAAAATTTTCACTTGAGTGTGTTTTACAAATCTTTGAGCAGAAAGAAGCATTCATTAAGTTTAACATTTGTTGGGCCATTTAGCATCAGTCTTAAGAAAGTAACAATATATCTCAGAGAAATCTTAGAATACAGTCTCAGAGAAATCTCAGAATACAGCATTGCTGTTTCAAATGACAGAAGACAACTGACAGCTCTGAATGAGACTGAAACCAGACACTGCTCTTTGTAGAACAAGATATCTTCATTTCCTCCAGATGTTTATGTACCTCCTCACAGCACAGCAGCTCACCAAATGGCTGAATTAGATATCAACTTCTAATTGCCCAGCCAACTCCTTAAAAATCAAAAGGACTTCTGGTTATTTTTCTGACTTGGAAAAGGCTTACAAAACACAGCTGAAAGGGAAGAAAAAGGAGGAAAACCCCAAAACCCAGTCCTGCATCCTCTTCCTAGTCAGCCACCATCAATCTGGCCACAGATATAATTATCTGCCTCTCAACAAGGGTGTTACCCAGGGCATGTTCAGCAGGATGCATGTGCTTACAGTGACAATTGCAGCAGGAAACAGCTCAGTTTTATAATCACAGAGTGCTTCCTTCTGCTCACTTCAGTAAGGATAAATGAGAAACACCTTCCCTAATCACCCTGATAAACTTTCTTCCTCCATGAACCAGAACTGAGATGCCAACCTAAAAAACTCGTAAAGCCTATGAGACAAGACTGAGTTACCTGGCACCACATAATTTCACCCAAAGTTTCCTCAACCATTTCCTGTGTATTAAATGAACCTCAATGGGAACCTGGCTCCAACAGTTTCCAAAAATCCCTCTGCTGGGAAGATTGGCTCAAAGCAGGAGCACACAGCCTACAAACATCCTGGTGTGTCTGCAACACACATTGCAGAAACAGAGAAGTTTCAGGTTTCTGTGGTCCACCATTAAAGGTGGGATTACACCATCAGCAGATGGAAATCTGAAATGATGTGCTGTAGGTCATCAACAAAGTGCTTCAGCAATCAGACAGACATGATAATCAAATTGAGTACAGAATAAAAACGTCAGTCTAGATTGCCACTGACAGGACTGCTGCCAGGAAATGGAAAACAGGAAGTATTAAGGCTGTCTAGCAACATGCATAGTAACAAAAGAAATGTGGATCTGGGTACAGCAGTAGGATATTCCAGCTATAGGGCCTATAAGTCTAGGCATACAGATTAAAAATCTTCCATAGAAAATACATCTTCAAAGGCAGTGTGAGATTGAAACATTAACACACAACACGCACTCCTAAGTCTACTGCAGTCAGAGAGATCTCACCATTCTGGAGAGAAGATAATTCCTGACTGCTCTTCTGCTGTGGTGGTGACAACAGCACAGCTGGCTGGAAGATGTGAGCTGGAAAACTTCTACCAGATCTCGTATCATCTGAGGCACCTGGCCATGGGTGAAATGTGAAAGGAAGCTCTTCCTGTGGAAATTTCAGTGTATTTTCCCTATTGCCTGCATCAGTCCTGGGCTCAGAATAGGTCAAATCAGGTTTTTCTAAAGAAAAAGACAAAGCAGGGACAAAAGTTAAACAAACAAAATAAAAAAAGGAACAAAATTACTTACAGTGAAATAGCAATGTAGGAAAAATATTGATAATTCTTACATTCAGAGAGCTGGAAAGACAGACTAGAGTATGTTACACACATATTCCTACCTTTCTTCTGATGCCCAGGTACAGAATTCTTTCACTCAAGCAAGCTATAAATCTTTACTGGCCATAAAAGCAAGAAGAACCCTTACACAAAACCTCACAATTTCAGGATAATAGCATGATATCTGTTTATAGCTCATGCACAAGATTTACAGATACGTGACTTGAACAGGTATTTGAGCTGCATTTGGTAACATTCTCTTGAGAAAAATCAGACTTACGCACTTGTCCTAGTGTCCCATATTATAAATTTGATGGCAACAATGGTACAAAAAACAATTCAAGGCTTTTTTGAGCTCTGTTGATATTATAATTTAATTCAAATGACACATCTCAGGAAAAAAATGTAGTTATTCTTCTCTATTTAAGTAAGGAAAGTAAAGAAAGAAGATTTGAAAATTCTAGTGCTGCAGAATTGTTGAATGTGTAGATCTGGTTGTTAGGTTGGGTTTTTTTTGAGGGATGCTTTTTTCACTGTTTGGATTTTGTATTTTGGGGGTTGATTTCTTTTTGCTTGCTTTTACTATGCCTGGGTAAAGCACAGAAAAAATTATCTGGGATGTGGCTTCCTTCCAATAAAAGAAATTCTTCCAGGAAGAAAGCTTTTAGTTACAGAAAGATTCACAAAACCAACATTTAACTACAGACTACTAATAACTCCAAAAAATCTTGGGATTCACAAGAAGTTACTGACCTTGGGAGCAAAAGCAATGCATTTAAACAACTGACCAGGAAAGACAGCTGGGAGAAAACTCAGTGGTGAAAGGTGGTGAACAATACAAGCTGAGTCATGTCTGGTTAGTCTGGCCACCTATCTACTGGCTAGCTTAGCCAGTCTCTAAGTCACACATCACTCAGCTGGTCACTTCCATCTCACATAACGTCATAAACACCCAGTGACAGACCTCTCTGACTGGTTGGTTCCAGGCCAGCAGTGACCTCCAGCATCTTATAGAAGAACCAATCTCAGACTGTCAGGGTGCTCAGCAACAGGAAGCCGAGATGCTGCTTCTGCTGGGTTTGATTTTTTGAGGTTTCTGGAGTTTTTTAGGACCCTAAGAATGAAACTGACTTTGGAAGCCACCTTAATGGGGGAAAGCTACTCTCCTTTATTTGTACTCAGAATTTACACAAGTGACATCCGTGCTCATGCAAGTGGTACTTGGGCAAGCAGACATCTATTAAATACCAGATTTTCCACTACAGGGATAAACTAACAACTCCTCTTTCATCCTTCACACATTTATGCACACACCTTGGCTGCTTGCTGGGCCTCGGCTTGCAATTCCAAAATGTTTTGGACTTTGTTGTCTTTGAGGTTCTACCAAAGGGAGACCCTTAAAGGCTTGTGTGAGACGCATCAGCTTTTGATCTGTTACTGTCATGTATTGCTGAAGCTTCTCCTAAAAGGAGAAAAAAAAGCCACCATACACAGAATTACAGAAATTTGTGCTCTATCAACATAAATTAGGACATTATATATTACAAGCAGTCCTGAGAAGACATTTGTCTCTTAATACTACTGCATGATTCTGTAGGATTCCTGTAAGGATTAAATATTATTGTCTGCATGTTTGTAATTTATAAATAATTTGGTTTGCCTTTTCTTACTCATGACATCACTTCCTCTCTAAGGTTTCTTAACTACACCATTTCTAAATGTAGTCATTGATCAAATTTACATTCACTGCAAACTAAAAAAAGAAAAATGCAGTATTACATCTACTCATTGCTCTAGTAGCGTAAACAGAATAGAAGTGTGAAGAAAGATGCCTAAACTTTTAGATGGATAAAGTAAAGCTCAGTTTCACAGAACCAGCACCTTCTCAGGCTTTGAAGTTAAGATAAACAAATGACTCTCCAAACATTTCAACCCCATACCTGCTACTGTAATTCTTGCACTCCTCATTCAATTTTATCACTTTGTTTACATTTATTGTTCAAATCTCCTGAACATGAGACAATGCATCTCAGCCCATATTTGCAACAGAACTCAGAATTCTAACACATAATCCTGATGGGTAAGGAGCAATGGGGGCTCAGTACCTGCAGAGTAATGTTTTCTTCCCTTACTTGAAGAACTTCAGCAGTCAGAGCATCAATCAGTTCTCTGTGCTCATTCAACATCTCCTTCTGCTGCTGGCTCATCATCTCTTTCTCACGCAGCTGCATTTCAGACTAAAGAAAAAGATTTAAAATTTACAATAAACCAATACAGACTCATAATTGAAAACAGGAATGAGTAATTATGACATCATAATGTAACAGCTCTTCCCACTATTGCTAAACTTCATTAATTTCATGACAAAATCAAATTGTCAGGGCTTGAGAACTGTCAGAGAGCTTACTATTTGTCTTTGTTCCTCCAAGACACTGTAGAGAATCCTACACATCCTTGTTCTTCTGCCTTTACAGCTTTTACAGGATGTAACTAAAAGCATTTTCTCTCTGCGGATACAGTTTAAGTCACTAAATCTTCATGCAGGACTCAAATAATTCCAGGTGTGCTGATGCTTGTCAGTATCCTGCTACTTGTGTCTAATCTTTAGTTTCCTTAATTAATTAATGAAGACAAATTTGAGTAACTAAAGGAGAAAGTACTTGCTTTCTAATGCTTTCCATCAGAGAGAAAAAGTTCTACAGGGTTTCAAAAGTATGATGACCAAACAGCTCTGCATCCACATGTAATGAATGAACAAAATTAGTATTTTTGAGACCAACTCACAGATACAAACACAGCGACACCTCCCTTAAATATGAGAGGCAAACCATCCATTTTCTGTTTTACTTCCAGCTAGAGAAAACAGGGCTTTTTGTATTGATCCAAGTGAAGCATGCTGGCTCAGAAAACTGATAAAAAATCCTGTACCTGATCTTCTCTTTTTCAGAAATCAAAGCACAAAAGAAGCATTTCTATCCTGGTAGTAGTGATGAAGCTTCTGGATGCCTTAGATCACACTGTATCTACTAATCCTACACAGCACTAACCTAGTCTGGGAGGAAAAGCTTCCAAGTAGCTCTGTCTTGTATTTATGCATAGGGAAAACGTAAGTGTTAACACCCATTCCTATCCCCAGGCAGGATTTAAGTCTAGCATACCCTGAAAGAAGTATTTTCATCCCAGCCCACTGCCAGGTGTGGCTCTAACCTCGTGAGCTTTACATGAGCTGCACCAGAACATGCAGCAGATAAGAAGAAAAGAGCAGCACAGATGCAGGGAATATGCCCAGACTCTTTTTGTCATGTGGATCTGACAAAGAAACCACTTTGTTAGCAGAAGGGGGGTGAGAAGAGAATGATTAATTCTAACATTTGGAAGGTGATCTAAAAATTAGTTTAGAAACCAAGTCAGATTTAACCATTTCCCTTTAAGAATTTCATATGGTTTTGTAAACCTTTCAGCAGTTTCTTCTCCTCTTTTTCTCTAGCCTCTTCTGTATTCACTGTTACTCATTCTTACAGGTGTTGGTTTGTTAATCACTTAATAAAAACACTTTCATGGAAGACTCCTGAATTTAAGTTTCTCTTCCTACTTTTTAGATATATTTGAGACCAAATTAGTCAACATCCTTTACTGGAATCCTGATTTTCTGAAGCAAAACTGGAAGGAGAGAAAGGGATTATCTCTAAATGCTTTGAAACCTCATGGAGACTGACAGTCTAACGAAAATTAGGAGCTTTCTAAATATCCTCTGCAAAGGAAAAAAGCACTATCAGGCATTGGAATTTTGCTAACTGCTAGTTAGGCAAGACAGATGGTGCAACACAAGTGCTTGATTTATGTCTGGCATCACAGATCAGGTTTTATGAGACACTCAAGACAAGCTGGGCTTCTTCCGAGCAAATTCTCATTGCAATTAAATCTCACTGAAAAGGAGAAAAGTCACTTTAGATTATGAATGCAGTATCTATTAAGCAAGCCAGAATACAATTAATCACACCATGCAGCTTGAGTGACTTCTTCATACTGCTAATTAAGAATTTAGGTAGCAAATTTATGAGTGTGGCAGACAATTCTGCAAGCAATAATCAAGCTCTGGAAGGATGGAATGGTTAACACAAGAAAAATTATGGGAGTAGCTTTGAAAGAAATCTCAGGCTCAGGAATAACTCATTTCTGTAGAAAAGGGAGTAGCTTTGAAAGAAATCTCAGGCTCAGGAATAACTCATTTCTGTAGAAAAATCAAAGACAATCTAAACAGGCTTATAACTGCAATTACATTTATAACATGAACTGGATGCTACTAAATTAATGCATTCCTAATAAACAGAAAACATTCTACTAAAATTCTAAGATCCTTCCTTATAACAAATTTAATTCTCTGCCTTGGTATTACAATTTTAACAAAGATCAAGCATTATTAGCATGTTTTAAAACATAAGACTTTCTCAGCTGAAGTCCATCTTCTGATGGCAGTTGCTTTTCATTCTTTGATTGATTATTTAGTATTTGCCTTCAGGACTAAATCTAAATAAATTCTCCCATACAGATTAATCCTTGTATTATTCTGTTTTTCAGTTATTACACATCCGGTAACAAAAAACAGAATTTTAAAATAAGATGGGTTTCCCCCTTCCAATAACACACTCTGAAAAGGAACCAAAATAAGATAGCTCCACATTCATTAGAGATTTATTACTTTTGCCACAAAATACAGAGTTATATAGTGTATATTAATAGTACATTTAGATAATATACTATGCTGCACCTATTAAGAGTGAAGGAACTGTTACAATCTGGTTTAAAATATCACACAGGCCAAATAAATCTGTGAGGCACTGCTGCCTCTTGATAGCTCTGGGATACAGATGAACTAGAACACATTTTTTCCCCCTTTTCCTTTTTTAAGAAAAGCTTGTACATGGCACACAGGTGGTCTTCTTCATGGAATTCCATTAATTTCTAGCTGTGGACTGTTACAGTGCAGACTTCAGATCATTCTTGTGAAGGTAAAGTTTTTGTTATGGATAGTAAAAGAAGACTAAGGAACCCCTCAAGGAATATAGGGGATTTGGGTCCACTGCTCTGGTGACAATAGTATCACCTTTGGGAGGCAAAGGAAGAAAATTAATTTGTAAAGAGTGCAGTTATTACCCTGTTACAACTCTTGAGTATACATAAATAACAAATTTAAAATTATTTCAGTTGGTATTTTCTGCTCTGAGACTCAGACTATCACTGCAGTCAACTCCTCCATTTTCACTAGGAATACTGATTCCTAAGAAACCAGTTCCTGAGAAACCACAAGTTTTAACTCCTAACTGCATGCCAACCTAGTAATAAGCAATGATAATCAGAGTTCAATGTAAAATGATTGGAAGCCAGAAAAGACCAAAGTTCACATCTGTAAAATAACTTTACACCCCTCTTCATTTACTCTCCAGGAGCTGTTTAAGTCACTCACCTCTTTGAGGTAGCGCATCAAACGATGGAGAGCATTCACCAGTGACAGAGCAAACCCTGACAGGCCTTCACTTCTCTCTTTTTTTTGGACCTCATGACCTGTACACCGCTCATATTGCTCCAGTTCACGCTCTACTTCCTGAATCATATGGTTGAGAACATCTAGGCTGGGTTTGTTGTCCCTCCGAATGTCAGTCTGGATTAAACTGGCTGGAGCATCACCTTTCTCCTGTCTAGCAGAGTTCTGTGCACCTTGCTTTCTTTTCACTGAAGAAGAAGGAAAAAAGGGTCATTGGAATTTCAACTTGTATAGATATCTTCACAGTACCAATGAAATTGCATTGTTCATTGAAGTAAATCAAAGGAAATTACCTCTCTTGCCATAAGATGAAACAGACCATCAAAGAATACCCCCCAGTCATTCCAGTCTATTTTCAGATACATATATCCCCAGACTATTTTCAGATCCTCAAAAGCCACATTTTCTGCTGCTACAATAGTACCTCTCAAGGACAACTGTTTGGTGCTTTTATCTTGGATATACCTGTTCATACTTTTCTCCTTTCCAGTTAAATGCATGGAAATAGTTTGCTAATGAAAAACATCAGCTGCTTTCTCATACTGAATAAGCAACTCTCATGTTACAGCTTGTCACTGATGTCAGTCCCCTCTCACAAACATGTACAATATGAGGACTGAAATGCATCCTGAATCTGTGCAGCGCTGAACACAAAGCTGGATCAGAACCAGAACTAGAGTTCTCTCGTGGAGAGAGCTCCATGACCAGCAAGATAATGGAGGGCATCAAAAGGCTGTTTTTATGGTTCCCAGATTCCTATGGACTTGGCTTTGCCAATGAACATGCAGAACACTGGAAATACACTAGGACAAGGAGCTGTGGAACACCCACCCTTAGACATGCTCAAGGCTCAAGGACCCCCTCATCAAACCTTGGCATTAGCCCAGCAATGACTTCCAAAAATCCGTTCCAACCCACATTTTCTTATGACATTACAGACTTTGGACAAAGGGCATTTTATTTTTTAAAGTACTAAACTCTTTGTTGTGATTTGCTTTTGTTTCCTTGAGTTTGGGTTCAGCACTTGTCTCACAGTGTCACTGGAGTCTACAGACTCTCCATCTTGATTCCAAAGTCTTGAATGAGTTCTCTTGATTACACTGGTAGCATTGAGGGCTGATTTAAACACAAAACAAAGAAAAGCCCATATGAAATATTTCACGCATGCTCTTAATAGTAATATTATAAAATTGCTCTAGAACATAAGACCTGGCTTTTTAGTCTGGAAATACATCTGAGCCAAATTAGCACACATTTCTCTCTCACCCCCACCCACAAAAGGAATTCCAGACAGGATCCTATGAACACCCCAACAACCTTGCTGTGATTTTGCAAATCCCACCTGACTGATCCAGTGAAGAAGAAACAGTTGTTGGAATCCAAAGCGCATTTGATTCCCGTGATAAAGTGTTTTTTCTCATATTCTTTTCTACCCACAACTGAGAATTCACCAAGGAATCTTCTCTCAACAACCGAAGTAGCCTACATTCAAAACAACAATAGCAGTGAATTGTAACAGGACAACAGCATGATTCCAGATTATCTGTCTTGACAGAGTTCCTAAAATTATCTGCAATTGCTCAGGTGAGTTCCCTGCTCACTTTCATTCCCAGTCTCAATGTTATAACAAGGCCTTTCCCTGGAATCCTGAGATCAGGAAAGGAGGGCAAAGGGAAACATAAGACTTAACTTAAAAAACATAAGACCTTAACTACACTCATTCAACACTCTTAAATCCACCTGTTTGCAGTGTCAAGCAGATGGAAACCTGAATGGATACATTTGTACTGACCTGTCAAAATTGATGCTGGATTTGAAACCCAAAATGTCATGGTGTCCATCTTCTAATAATGCTTCCTCCTCTTCATTCAGAGCCTTTTCAAGAGACAACAAAGAAAACAAAACAATTCAGAAGTTAGAGACCAATTTTATGGAATTGTTTCAAGAAAAAAAAAAACAAAAACATTTGGTTTTGTCTTCCCCTCCAAAACATACTTAAATACACCACACAGAAAAAAGCTCCCAACCCATACCCCTTTGTAAGAAGTTCTGGGGGACTTTAGCACCTAAGAAATACTGATACTGACAATTGTCTCTGAAAATAACACAGCAAGTGACTAATTCAATAACCAATATTTTCTTTGTATGATTTATATTAAATATGAAAACCCATGCAAACTAGAGGATAAAATAAAAGCTGCTAAGGCTGTACCAAAACTGATTCAGCAGGCAAAATATGGAAAGAACCTGAATCCATAGCATTTGTAAAATTTCAGTCATTTAACATTACAAGCTAAACAACTTCATAATGAGACCTGAAAATTACATTTATAGTCTGTGTGTAAAATGAAACCAGAACAAAATACAATCCTATGTACTACATTTATAACTAAACACAAACAACCAAACTTGGAATTAAGATTCCTTAAACTACCAGGTTTCTGAGCCTCTGAGTAGGTTTCACCAGATAGCCTTTAACTGTGATTTTCATAGGCACATAAGAATTCACGGAAGCTTGGCAGACAGTACATGTTTCTTTTAAAAATTTCAGCTTATCCTGCAGCATGCAACCAGACACAGCTTACAAAGGTGCTACAGTGTACTGGTTTGGGGGACAGGTACTGCCAAGAAAAAGGCAGGAGCTTTTCATAAAATGGAGAGTGAAAATGCCCTCTCTTCAATTTATTGTAATTTGAAAATTCATGGGCTCTCAGGCAAAGGTATGGGTTTCGGAATAACAGTTCTTTACTGATACATCTACAAGACAAACAAGAACAACATCAGGTATGAAAATCAGCGAAAAAACAGAACAAAACTCAGTCTCAGTCCCTTTTCCAGTCACAGACACTCTTTTCCTCCACACAGTCCCGGTGGAGAGCAGGGCAGGCCCCTCACAGCCACAGCGGCAGGAGCAGGGAGGCGGAGGCGGCAGGGCCAGGTGGGAGAAGGGTGAAGGAAGAACTCCCTGCTCACCATTTGGGTCCCGGTTCTCAGCAACGTTCTCAGAGGCAAGAGGCTGTAGCAGAGCAGGGTGCAGGGCAAATCTGACCGCAGAGAAACCTCTCTCGGTGTTCGGACCCACGAATGTCCCAAGAAAGAAATAAAGGACCAGCCACCCCGCAACTGAGGGAGGGAGACAGCCCCCACCCATCCCTTTGTCTTGAGAATCAAAAGCTGAGGGAACCACCCGACCAACTTCCTTAACATGATAATGGGAAAAGTTCTCCACAGAGGAGGAAGAGTAAAACCCCACCAACCCCCAACATGCAGCTCACTACTCATATTATAAAACTGAGAAACAAATGCCACACCAAAATAACACTCCTAACACAGAAGTACCACAACCCAAATTACAGATATTTTTGTAATATAGTAGAAAATGGGAGAACCCAATGGGGATATGACACCATCACTTTTGCACCCAACAGCCTGTTTGGTTTTCATCAGAGACAGGTTTTCTGGGAGTATCCTATGCATGTTCTCAAACCCCATTGAGCATTCCCAATACAATACGTTATTAAAAGAAAACAGAGCACAAAGGCAAACCACAGTATATTCATGACTATAACGCACACCCTTTTGACTAAAATTTTCCCCCGAACCCGGAAGTGTGCCTTATAGTCCGGTGTGCCTCATATAACGGACAAAGTTGCAAAATTTGCCCACCCAGAAGTGCAAGCCACAATGGCGGGGCGGTGCCGCGGGAGCACTGAGTCGAAAGAGGGGGTGGGAGCAGGCAGCCACAGCTGGCAGGAGCTGCGCGGGGAGGTAGGGAGCTGCTGCCAGCCCCAGCCGCTGCACAGGGAGGGAGGGAGCGGCAGGCGGCCACGGCGGTTGAGCCGCAAGCCGAGCTGCACCAGTCAGTGCTGGGCGGGAGTGTGGCCGCTGGGCAGGGGAAGCCGGGACCCACGGCCGCGTGGTGGTAGCCAGGAGCCGTGAGCCACGCCAGTCGATGCCGGGGGCAGGCAGGAGTGCCAGGGCCCGCGGCATGGGGAGGGCACCTGGAGCTGTGTTTAAAGGCTATGCCAATCTGTGAAAAATGTTTGCAAACCGAGCACCTGCCAGTAATTCGTTACTTTGTTGCACACGGCGCAGCTCCTCGCTGCAAAAAAAAAAAGTGCAAGCTGTCAGCCGAGCTGTGAGGGGGGGCGGGAGCAGCCAGCCCCCGGCCAGCGGCAGCTGCACAGGGAGAGAGGGAGCAGGCAGCGCCATGCCACCCCGAGCTGCCCTGAACGGCAGCAACCCTGAGGCGTGAGCCATGGCCGCCCCGACTCGCAGCAGCCGCGGTCACTCCGAGCCCCGCCTCGCCAGCCGGGGATGGGCAGGAGTGCCGGCCCCCGCGCGTTGGGAGGACGCTTGGGGCTGCGTTTATAGACTACACCAATCTGTGAAAAATGTTTGGAAATTGAGCACCTGCCAGTAAACTCCCCGATTGCGGGATTCTGTTACTAATTAGTTACTTTGTTGCGCACTACATGGATCTTCGCAGCCAAAAAAAAAAAAAAAATAAAAATAAAANAAAAAAAAAAAAAAATAAAATAAAAAAAAAAAAAAGGCGCCTTATAGTCCAGCGCACCTTATACAATGTGCAAAGTTGCAAAATTTGCTGGCTCCCGGTGGTGAGCCTTAGAGTCCCGTGTGCCTTATGGTCATGAAATGACTGTAAGTTGAATTTTGAACATTTTAAAAATTATTTACAGCAAATCTGAACAAATGTAAAATAATACAAAATATATATCACCTGGGAATCCATGACAGATTCACTAAGGTTGGAAAGCTGACTGGGAGGATGACATTTTTGTACACTGGGTCCTTGAGATGATTCTAGGTCACAGTTTGGAGCCATTGTTACATTAGGAAAACCTAGAGGAATTAAACAACACAGAGTGGAGAACACAGAGTTTGGTCTGTACTTACACTGCAGCACTTTGTACTGAAAATCAAGCTCCTGTACTTCACCAAAAAAATGGCCACAGGGATGTCACTTTAAACAACAACCCAAGACCAACCATAGAGTTAATTTAATACACTAGGCCACATGCCCAGCTTTCGTCCTTCCACCTGCATAAATACACTTGTGCACAAACAGCTTGCGGGATCAAACAGTTGCTAGGAACAAAAATGAATGGCAGCCTAAACAGAAAAAAACCCTGGGTTTAAGATTTCATATACAGACAGCAAATTCTGCCTTTCAGCAGCACAAGAATCCACAAGCCAAATTAAGCAAAGGAAAAGCCTCATTCAGGAATTGCTGATAAATCTTCAACCATATCCAAGAACAAAGAGTCATCTCACACAGCAATGAGAATCAGAACTATTGCAGCAGTTCCAACTGGTGCTCTGCACAGGGCAGTAGCTTAGCTGTGAAATGGTGAGCATGAGGTGTTTCAGAGCATGTGATGTGAAATTCCACAGTAGACCAATACAGTGGAATAATCAGCCATCAGTCACTCTCTCCTGCCATGGGAGGTAATAGCCTCACCTGTGTTTCATCCAACATGCACAGGATAAATCATACTCTGTTAGATAATGAGATAAGCAGTTAAAAATAATGCTTTGTGAAGCAAGACTATCCATGGAAAGCAAGGAGATAGTCTTAAGCGTGCTACCATATATAGATGAGAAGTTCTACCTGTTAGCGTGCGAGGCGCATCCCCAAGCAAGTCTTTTGCCACAGCCACAACCTGACCATCTTGCAAATGGTACTGACCAGACAGAATCTGAAAGCACAGTGCATAAGGAAACTTTATACTTAGCAGACTGATTCTTTCCTTTAATTTTTTTCTAGTATTGTTCCTCTAAGCAAGTTACCAAGAGAACAGCCAACAAGAAAACGTTTGCAAAGTTGGTATTGTGCAATTAGATCCTACATAAGATAGATCAGAGCACCATACTTCATTCTGAGTAGAATTCATATTCCTTTCCTGAAAAATTAAACAGTTATTACTTCTGAGGCACCCAACAGCACTGACTCTCTTTAGAAAAATTCCTTTTACTCCCTCTTCTCCTCCCAGCCTGACACAAGATGGGTATTTATGACATCATGCTCATCAAAATAAAGACATATCTAGCAATTTTTAAAAAAGCATCCTCAAATCATTTGATCTCAATGTTAAGTCACAGAACTCTTACTTAAATCTGACACTTAAAACATGTACTATTTAATGAGATTCACCAATTTAAGCAGACTTGTTTTACTCAGTCTTGCCTCCTGAAAATCCTACCTAAAACTTAAGCCACATACTACCAAAAGTTCCAGCAGAGGTAAGCAGAGCTGACTACATCTGGCATCAGAAGACATTTTGACAATCTCCAGAAGATGCAGTTTCTGTATTCAAATTCTCTCTCCCAAAGTCTCTGTCTGGCATTTGAAGTCCATCACAACAGGAGCCTCCTAAGGAAGGATGTCTTGGAGTGCAAAGTAAGAGCTACCCTGAGCCAAATGGAGCTGACTGGGGCTTTGTGAGCAGAATACAATTTAAAGCTCCTCACTGACTCCTGGCTTCATTCAAAAGCTGGAAATTGAAAACTAGTAAAATAATATCCCACAACCTGGGGAGAAGATAGATATTCTGAAACACCCAAGAGGAGTATGTAAGTGACCTCTACTTCATCATGGCTCATCAAATTGATCCAGAGACTGAGTACTTTAGAAGACCTCACAGAAAAGGCTCCTATATGCCCTCCTACTCAAAATTTGAAAACTGACTGACAATTTTTGCTCCTCCAGGAATCATAAGAAACTGTTTTGAAATGACTTCACAGTACTCTATGCTGTTATTTCCACAGTTCTTTTTAATGTCCATTGGCAAGTCTGCTGGCTTACATTTAGCCTCACACAAAAATTCTAAGCAATAGCACTTCACTTGTTTCTCCTCAACTCCTTATTTTACTACATGATTTGTTATGTCACAAAAATATCCCTACATATCTGAGTTTCCATGTTTTTCTAGTCTTTTGAACTTACATTACACTGCAGTAAATTAGTGAATATTAATCTTTCAAGCACCTCACATATCTCCTTTCCTAGACCACTATTCAGTTTTCACATCTGATGCAAACTAAATCTAGTCTTTCCATTTAGCAATCTGACATCAAAACAATGCAGGTTTTTAGATTAAGACATTATACCAAGTTAGCAGAAGAAAATATAGAAAGAAAAAAAGGAAAAAAGTTTGACTCATTTCCTGAAGGTAATTGAAATTAAATTGATATGTATAATCAGACAAAAATTATCCTGATTAGTTTGTTTTTACCCTCCTCACTAGATATTTTTTGGCATCAGCAGGTTCCTAGGCTCTACCCTTCTGCTGAACTTGTTATGAACATTCTTAGAGTATTGCTCCCAAGGTAGATAAATTCACATTCGTTTGTGATGAGAAGAAAAAGTGATATCATCCTGTAAACCCTTTAGACCCATTTACACAGCCTGGACAAATTCACTGAGCAGCGTGTTTTGTCCCAGTTTAGTACCACCTATGAATTTCATTAAAAATCATCTTCCCTCCTGTTTCAGATTGTTATTAAAGTAAAATAAACTGGACTCATCCAAAAATCTCTCTACTACAATAATCCATTTACCTCTACTCTTTGGTGCAATACACTAACATTATTTTAAATGTAAGTTTTTACAGAACCAATCAGTGTGGTATTTAAACATTCAGAGTCTTGAGTTTGAGTGAACTCATCATCTTTTCATTCTGATTTTTAGGCAGAAGAATCCCCAAAATATTAAACTTCTCCTTATGCATTTTATAACTCTTTTGCAATGTCTTTCTGCTCAACACACAAATACATGAGAAACACTAACAGCAGCACCTTCTTTTGTCTCCGAGTCTTTTGCAGTCCAGCAGGATTCAAGAGGCTTAGAAAGTTACACTAACAGCACTAAAAGAAAAAGATCATCAGGGTAACAGAGACAAGGAAACAATTCTCAGCGGATGTGCTCTACTGGGAGACACAGTCTCCACAGTTACTCTGAACATAGGACTTGACAATTATCAGGATTTAAGTTAGGGAGAGGTGAAAACGGTAACTGTCCTATCTGTTTTGTTTTTCTCTACACACAAGAAGACACCAGTGTTTGAAACGGCAGCAGCCAGATCTGTTTCAATTTCTTCTTGTCTTCCTTTTCACTGATTCAGCAGTAGACACAGAGTAAAACTTAAAGTAATCTCTTAACTATAAAGGGGAAAACCACTCAGGAGGAATTGAGATTTGTGCATTTTCATTTGAAACAACAAATATAGAAGAACTATTTCCTAAATATGAGTTTCATATCTGCAAAAGAATTAAGTCACAAAACAGGTAGCCCAGCCAAATCTTAGAAAAGATGGTCTACCTTTTGTGACAGAAAACTTTTTTCTGCATGGAAGTATTATTGAAACAGGGCTGCATTATGGAAAGTCATATAGAGGTTGACAGTGTTTTTTGAATACTCTGTTGAAATATGCTCAGCAGAAAAGTACCAAAGTAACAAAAGTCCAGGACTGAGAGTTGTTCAGCAAAACATCCATAACACAAAAATTTTACTGTGATTTCAGAGAAACAGGGGTCAAATAGAAATTTTACTTAAATTCTAAGTACTTCCATTTGTTTGTCTATGCTTAAATGTTCTCAGAGATCAGAAAGAGACAACACATGGTGATGGTTAGTCCATTACACATTTACAGAACTACCAGATCATGTTTAACTGCTAAGTGAACACTGCTCATCATCATTCTTTACCAGCACAAACAATTCTCAGTCTGTTCGAGTACAGAGGTCTGAAAGGTAATTTTCAGTTTAGTTTCAGTAACACATGGCAGAGTGACCTGCCACGTAAAAAAAAGGAGATCTACTGCCACTTTTCAGTGACAACTACTCTCTCTATTAACTAGGCTTGGGTTTACTGCTACAGTTAAATATCCAAAAGCAAATTCAGTAATATATTTACAGTCAGAGTGCTTTAGAATGCTCAGAGAACAAGCTTTTCAATCCTCAGATGATAAGTTGGTCAGCCATAGCTTATCAATCTTTATTGTGTCAATTTTCTTCCCTCACCCTTTCAGACCCCTTGACACTGCACTTTCTCTCTTTAAATATGCAGGGACCCCCCCCCGAGAGATAAATGTTCATGTTTGTGTCAAAGAAAAATGCTAGACATGAAGAAGAAAAGGCAAGCTGGCAATAAGAACTCCAAGAATACACATACTTTTTACAACAGGTCAACTATGCAAAGTTTCTGCTCAGATGAAATGAGGCTTGCAGAATAATAGAGGGCATAACCAGGCAACCCGGGTCAAATGTTCAATTCTATGTAACAGCTGGTTTGTCACAGTCTACTCCAATCACTGCATGCATGCAGCACACAGAGCATATGCACATATGAAATCAAGTTACCCAACAAGAGGAGCAATTGTGGCTTCCATGTGCAAGAGCAGTTTTCCAGTAGTGCCGCAGATCATCTGCAGCAGGCTGCAAGTGCAAATTTAGCTCGCACCTCACGCATCAGAGCCAGTTTCCTTTTCTCCAAGGAATTCGCATCCAGTTGCTTTTGCTTCTTCCATTTTCTGTTCAGTGCTTTCTCTTGGAGTTCCAGATGTGCCAGTTCTTTGTTTTTTGATTTGTGTATTTCACGGCGATGGAGCTACAGAAACATAAAAGAAATAATTACAAAAATCAATCTTAGGCAAAATTTGCAGGGCTAAGCTAATGAGCTCTTCTTGATTTTATCGTTTATGCACTGAACATTATTTATGTTAATTTCACAGTAGTGCCAATGACAACCTCATAAACATCCACAAGTGTAAAATGCCATCGGTACCAGTCAAATTTAAAGCAGCTCCAAATGTGAATGGGGAAAGTCTCAAATTCTGTCTGTCCACTGACTCAGCATGAGTTTTCTCAGCTGTAAAGGGAGGCAGAATTCAAACACTAGCACCTGTAAGGTACATAAAAAGACATAATGCATTTTCCTGATCTACCATTGTCAGACATAGTGTGTCCCTTCTTCTAACAATTAGATTCCATATTAAAAATATATGAAATATATGAAATACAAATTAAAGAAATTAAACGTGTGAGGTACTTGCTAAAGTCTCTAGAAACTATCAAGCCAAACACTCGTAGAATCAAGTCTTTCTCTGCTACTATGACTATCTATCCTGACCTGTCAAAACTTGTAATAACTCATACTGCCTCTTCCATTCTGACAATCAGTGCTATCAAGAAAATGCAAACACACATTTAAATACCTATAAATACAATGCAATTAAATAAAAATAAATACACATGATCTGTTTATTGCAAAGAATTCACATACTTTACAACAAAAAGATCGCTCAGTATAAATAAATTGCGTTAAATTGTTGAAATCAAAATCGAGTATTTTCAGAATTTAGAGAGGCTCCTCAAAGCACATCTTTCAGTCCTTCCCAGCAGGCCTAAGACCTCCAACTAATCCACTGACCTTTCACATATTTACACTTTTATGCTTTTACGACAGCACGCAATTTATTGAAATAAAAACTGCAGCTACTGCTTCCCAGTGGGAACAAGCAACCGAAAAACACCAACTGCCAGACCTGGGGATGTTCAATATCATAAACAAAAAGATAGCACTAAAGAACCAGCTATGTTCAGAAGCTTGAAAAGGAGATAAAACATTGGCAGAAAAATATCCCCGTAAACATGGTAAGCATTGTTATGTCAGACAACCAGCTAATTGTTCTCTACCACAGAGACAGTGCAGTGACTGCTATTTAACTTACAATATCCTCAGGAGTTGAACGGTGCACTGACAAATCGTGGACGGTACTCTGCGAACAGGAACCAGGGAACACGTCAAAAGTCAAAACTGAGGGCAAACTTTCTCTTAAAAAGTTTTACGTAAAAAACCCAAAATACTAAATAACTTTTAAACTGCAGTACAATTAGCCTAACACTATACTGTTGTGCACTTTAATGGCGCTGCAGAGCGTTCTACGCTCGGCGGTGCAGCCACCAAAATCCACACCTCCACCAAACCTGAACACGCTCTTTCCCCAGGAGGAGTGGCCTCAACCTGGCCCCCAGGGCACCAGAGGGTCCGTGTCCCCCTCGCACACGGCGTGTCTGCCCCCAGAAGGAGCAGGCGCACCGTGGAGGTTTCCGCGGCGCAGCCCCTGTGGAGGTCGATGGCTCCCCCCTAGTCATGGGTAGGGAGGCTCCAGGCCTTTTCCCCAGCGGAGGCCGCCCGCCAGCGGGGAGCACTTACATCCCAGTCCCGCTTAGCAGCCGCCTTTCTGGGGCCCTTCCTGCCGGCGGTGCGGGGCCGCGGCCCACGGAGCAGCGACATTGCGGCCACAGGAAGAGGGAGGAGAGCCGCCGCCGACTGGACCGGTTTTACTCGGCCCGCCCTGAGGGGAGGGGCGGAGCGCGGCCTCCTCCGCCCGCCTCTTCCTCCTCCTCCTCCCTTTCCCTGATTGCCCTCCCGCCCCAGGGTTGGCAGAGCTGCTTCTGCGGCTCTTGGGCTTTCTGTGGCGGCGCAGCCTCTGCCTCCGCCCTGCCCTCAACGCTGCAGGGACTATCCCCCCACCGCCTTCCTTAATTTTAGCAGTGCCTTGGCCGCTCCAGCCCACTCCGCGTAAGCAGCTCTTGGAGTTATGACTTTTTTTCCGTCTCGCCTCGCCTTAATTTTTCTCCTCGTTCAATTCACTATTATCTCTTCTCCCTGTAAATACCCTCCAAAGCTATCTCTCGGTGTCCCTCTGAGGAAGCCCTGGAAATTTCCCCGTGCGAAAATGTATTTCAGATGCTGTTATAGGTGGTTCAGAGCAGAATGTCACACAAACCATGAAATTAAGATGATACGAAATTAAAGAGTGACCCTTGTTTAAAGTCAACAAAGAGATCTTGTTAGCTATGCCACCGAGGAAGGGTGTACATCCATAGCCATAAGGAATTTCTGGTTTCTGTAAAGCAGCTAGTGGTTCTGAAATGGGTCATTTAGCTTACACATAGGTGCAATATATTCCCTACAGACTTACCCCAGAATATGCCACAGATCCTCTACTTCTCTGCTACACAGCTGAAGACATGATGTAATTACTCCAAAAGGTTACAGTCAGCATTTTGTCTTACAATGTGAGCATAATATTTTGTCTGTGGGAGCCGGAAATTGAAGGGATAAAGTTTATCAGCTTTTTCATTCAAAACATTTTCCATTTCACCAAGATTTCCTGGTGCTTAGGGTCCCCATCAATGTAATTCTGGCTTTACCAGCATCGCTGTAAAAAAGTTCATGTGAAGGTGCAGATGGTAATGGTTAATGTATTGAGGGAAGGAATTGTTTTGCATGTGATACAAGGAGAAGGTGAAAATCATGAGGGGAGAAAAAAGCATTAGACAAATACTTTCAGCAATTGGCTCTAATGACATGCTGCAAATGTGGAGGTTGCATGTTGACTTCAGTTTCCATCTTGAAATTCAGCATAGGTACCATACGCACCTGAAAATTATCATCAGAGTTCAGCCTGTGGGAAGAGAAATACATGTGAGGCAATTCATTAATCTGTGTTGGTCTGAAAATTTGGAAGACAAAAGTATAAATCAAGGACACATCTGGAATTCTCTCTTAATATGGCTTTAAATTGTCTTGAAGAACAAGGACTACCGAAGAAAAATGCAATAAAGGCATAATTGCGTCATTACATCATCTATTTTGAAACCTCTTAAACCTTTCTGCTATTATTAATTACAATCAAACATAAATGTTAAATACCTAATACAAGGAAATATGATACAAGCCAGAGACAATTCTCATTCAAGCAGTGCATTCTCAAACATTTTGCCCACCTCTAAGAAAAGTCGGAGCGGGTTCTATCAGACATCTTTAAAGCCTGTCTACATTTTACTTCTCATTATTCTTCACACTGCATTTTCAACAGAGTCTGAAAATGTGACATTATCTCTGCAGAAGCCAACTGAGCACCTACAGCATCTATTAACTTGCAGAGGGGCTTATATAAGACAGAGACTACATAGGCAAACAGTATTTTTAAATCATCGGGTTTCCAAACAATTTGGTTTATTATACATTTATTCTGTCTCCCTTTCTAAGTTAGTATGATTCAGGGAATTCTTTTGTAATATTCTCTATCCTGGGTATTTTTGCAACCATGGTTACCAGGGGAAATGTAGTTTCTGTAGTAGTTTGGAGTGGGGTTTTTTGTTGGTTTTTGTTGTCGTTGCTGGGTTTTTTGTTTGTTTGTTTGTTTGTTTGTTTGGGGTTTTTTGGGGGGGGTCTTTTTTTTTTTTTTTTTTTTTTTTTTTTTTTTTTTTTTTNTTGTTATTTTGTTATTTTGTTCCCAACATCAAAACCACACTCTTGTGAGCCTCTGATCCAGCACAGTTCCTCCTTCCCTTGAGACACTCACAACCCTGGGCTTTATTTAGACTGGAAAAATGGGTCCTTTTATGAAATATGTGCCCTCCACACAGCCAGAGACAAGGGCCCAAGAACATCATCCCCTTTTCTGGAGGTTTGGCACCCTGGGTTCATGGGCAGCCTAAAAACAACACAACTGAGGGCTGCCCCTCTTCTCTGCAATGACTTTAGCATCAGTGCTGTGAGGAAGCTTCAGCGAAGGCTCTCTTCTCCCTCACAAAAGCTGCCTTAAAAGGCAGCTGCATTTTGGGTGAGGCTCTGGTCCTTGGCTCTTCTTGAGCTAGAGCTCCAGCCATGTGGCAGCCCTGTCTGTTTGCCTTTGGTCCAGACCTGCTGACTGGTTTCCTGCCCAGATCTCAAATCTGCCTCACTGTTGGGGACTTCCCTGCTGCTGATGGGACTGTGTGTGTCCCTGACTACCATGCTGGCTTCAGACCTAACCCATTGCTATTGACTTGTCCACCAATCTGGGCTCTGTTGATTCCATATCCAGGCCCTCCCTGCTTGTCTTGCTCAGATCCTGTGGGATGTGGCCAGTGAGGTTCCTGCTCTGCCCCTTTCTCCCCTCTGTGTGTTGTGGCACTCAGATCTCTGTCCCTGAGGGACCATCTGGCCCTTTTGGCTCCTGATGCTAAAGTACTGTGGCATATACAAGATCATGTCCACTGACTCAGACCCATGGTGTATCTGGATGAGAATACAATCTCTTAGAGGGATTGGTTCTTTCTTCCAAAGTACACGCTGCCCTTCAAGAACAAGAAGTTGTAGTGAAAAGGGAAAATGTTCTACTCATCTTTATCAAAGGGTCTGAGTGAAGTGTTATAAGTCAACCAACCTCCATTTGTTATCCAGAAAAGTAATGAAACAAGCTGTTCGGCAATCAGTGCACATGCAACTAAATAACAGTAAAGTAATAAGCAGCAAGCAGTCTGCATTTGTCCAGAACAAATCATGTCAAATTAACCAAATTTATTTCTTTGGAGATAACTGACTTAGTAAGTGCTGAAAGGAACATGTTTAATGTAGGGCTTTTGAACACCACTCTCATAAAGGCAAATTGGTCTCAGGTGGTATTAATGTGAGAGGAGTGTGTGATTTAAAAGCAATTCCCAGACTGGCGCAATGGATATTTTCCTGTCAAGAGGAAGGTATATCAAATGAAGAGATCTGATCTGTATGCTAGGATTGTTTACTTTCATTAGCAACTTGAATGGTGGAGTTGACCTTTGACTTCAAACTTCGTCAAATAACACCAAGTTAGGCAGTACCACACCTTAGAGGCAAAGATTTCAACAAAGGTTTACCATTGCTAAATCACAGAAAGAACCTCAAAATAGTGAAATTAAATTAACATAAGAACAATATGCAACACTTAGAAAACTTGAATTTTCAAAGTAAAAATGAGGGAAAATGTGTAGTCCTTGGTAAGATACCACAGTGTATCTCTAGTCAGGGAAAGCAGTTTAAGAATAACATAACTCTGCATTGGAAAATGTGGTCTATATGAAGAGACACTTTTTTGCCACAAAACCAATACAAGCAGAGAGGGACAATGCACTGATACTGCAATCTGAAATATGCATGACACCAAATCACGCAAAAATTATTTGCAGCTGCCACAGCTACCCTGGTTTGCAGAACACCACCTTTGTGCCATCGCTTACATTGCTCTGAGGAACCAGGCATGGCCTTTATCTGTTTTACCTCCTCCTGTTGCCTGAAGTCTCATCTCTGGGAGACGAGTTTCCTTGTGTTCTCCCTCCAGCACACGCTAGAGGGCTGCTGGCCCTGGCAGAGAAATGTGCGCATCCGCAGAAAGCAGTCAGTGAGAAAGGAGGTGTAGGGCTCAGGAGCCTTGGACTCTACAGGGTAGAGTGGGGAAGCCACAAGTCTCCCAGTGCCGCCACTGTTTGAAGTCCCCAAGGACAGGTCGTGCCATGTCTTGTTAAGAAGCAAGATAGAGTCATAAAGTCTCCTGGTCTGCAGGGCATGATATACCAAGCTGAAAGGCAAAATTACTATCTTGGATTCTTCATCTTCCAGCAGATCACAAGTGGTTTATTTTACCCTTGATGAGACTTCTTGAGACTCTGGAAAAAGGCAGGGTGACTTGAACCCTGCTTCAAGATGAACAGAACTGACCGACAATTATTTTTTTCTCTTGGCAGAAATCACACAAGGGTCTGGACATCAAAATGGCAGCACAAGGCATGCTGGCTCATTTTGCTGAGCTTTGCAACTTTTCCTCCAAAGACAACAAGTGAATCCCTAGGAAATCTCTCAACCTTAAAAACAAAACCCACAACTTGTGGAAAGCTTCTTGGGCCAGAGTAACTGCAGTTGGAGACTGCAGGCTGACTTTATTAAACTGTGACTCCTGAAAGTTTATCTTCAGCCTGGAAAACCCTTCTGATTGCTTTTTAAGTAAAATTCTATTTTCTCTGACTTATAAGTCTATCCCTATACCATGGGATCTGACACATTTCCTAGGGGTGTTTTCAACAGAAGACCATAGGAGGGTTAAGCCATGAGAGAGAGAAATCCCTTGCCTTTTCATAGCCCAACAGTATGTCATCTTGCTGAAAAGGTTAAGAGCATCACAGTATGGTTTGTAGCCAGTTCCATGGATGACACAAAGAAGAGATTCATCAAGCCATTTTCAACATTAATGAAATTACATTTGCTGCTGCCTTTCACACCTTTAGGCTGAACTAAAGGACCAACTAAACCATTTTTTGCAAAGTTATGAGAAGCCAAAAATGAAGGTTAGTGAACGCCCCATGCAGGGCTGCAGCTGTAGCTCCAGCAAGCCTGTAGAATATGGACCCAGGACGCCCCTAACGCGGTGGCCAGGGAGTGCTGAAGCCCTGAAGATGCTGATCCCCACGTGCCTAACGATGCCAGCGTGTCCCTGCGCTCACGGCACGGCTCCCCAAGGGGAAAAGCTCCCTGTCAATCAGCTGCTTAGACGAGCTCAGAATTTGGGGCCGGTCACAGAGAGGAGACCCTCCTCCCTTTGGGCTGGCCAGCCCGTCGGCCGGCCGGTCTCCCCTCCCTTCCCCTCCCCTCCCTTCCCTTCCCCTCCCCTCTCCTCCTCTCCCCTCCCCGCCCCGCCGGCCCCCGGAGGGTCCTTCCCAGGGGAAAGTTGCTCGGCTTGCGCCGGGTGAGGTGTGGGGATGTGTGGCGGTACCTCCACCATCTCTCGTCTGTTTCGCCGAGCTGTTTATTTAAATCGCAGATAGAGCGCCTCGCCGTCCGCCGTGCCGGGGACACACAGTCCAGGCGCCCCGCGGGGTCCGCAGGAAGGAGCGCATGGCCGGGAGGGCAGTCTCGGCCCCCGGGGCGCTGCTCTGCGCCCTGCTCTGGGCGGCAGCGGCGGGCGGCCCCGGGGACAACCCCGCTCCCGGCGCCTTCGGCCACATCTACCGGGGCGCCGTGAATATCAGCGCGGAGCGGGTGTACGCCTTCGCCTACCGCAGCGAGCCCGGGCAGGTAGGAGCGACCCCCGGAGCGCCAGGTTCCCCACAGCGGGGCGAGCACCGTGTCCCCCTCATTCTCTCGGCTGGGAGAGGGGTGTGTGCCGGGGAGGTGCCGGCTCTGCCGCTGTGCGGGAGCGGGCCGGGCTCTCCCTCTGTCCTGCCCGCATTCCCCCGCCGCCGAGGTAGTCGGGAGCCGCAGTGCACCTGCGGGCTCCTTCCCACCTTCCCCGGCGCGGGCAGAGCTCCCCAGGCTTGCGGGCTAGGAGGGTGCTGATGTCCCGGGAGCTGCGGGGTGAGCAGGTGGTTTGGTGCCCCACACTCCCAAAGCGGCGGTCTGATATGCAGCGTTTCTAGCAGCAGAATGCTTTTGAAGTCTGGAAGGGAGTTGAGAGGATAATAGTACTACATTAAAAATGTTTTTTAAAAAGCAGCACAACACCCACAAAAAAAGCCATACTAAGAAAAGAAAAAAGTGTGTGTGTGTGTGTATGCACATTTAATAAGCCTTCTTAAATACCATTTTCCCCACTATACATTTCCTTAGGATCAGGTTGCTCTCCCCTGGTAGGCCGGTAAGTGAGGCAGGGCTGTGCAGGTGAGGTGTGTGACGAGGCTGCAGGGCAGTGTGGCCAGGGCCATCCATGGCTGTTTGATGGTAGAAAGAAACCTGTCATGTATACCCAGTTATTGCGGGTTCCCCCCTCCCCACTTTTTCTGTCATTATTATCTCAAGTAGCTAAGTAGTACCTTGTAAACTGCCCCCGTTGTTTGGATTGGGTATTAATTACTGAATAAGATGATCTGATGTACCAAAAGGTGGTGAACTGGGTAGATGAATCTTCCCTCCTGTCCTCACTTGCACAGAGCAATAGAAAATGGAAACCATGGCTTCTTCCCCCACTGTGTACTATGTAATAAAATACACCTGGTATTTATGGGCCAGCAGTTGGCTGACTGGGCTGTGATGCAACTGAGCCCAGCCTTGCTTAACTGTTGGGTGTCACCAATGATCTCAGGAGGTCAAAAGCACACGTTGGGTTTTAGCCTCTTTTTGGGAGTTGGTCAAGGTGTAAGTTAGGTTTCTTCAGGTGTTACAAGTACTATGATTAGGGCCTATTAGGGTTTTATGATGAGGGCCTATTGGCAGTTCAGATGTTGTCTGTAGCTTGTTAGCAGAGATAGCACAAATACTGACTTCAGTTAAAATTAATCTAGTTCCTTCAATTTAATGTGCTCTTTGAAATCATGTGTTCTTTGCTGGACATGTTCTGGGAAAAAAGCTTTCTCTCCTAGAGACCTGCAGTGAAAGCATAGTGGGATGAGGCAGGGAAGATGTGCATGGCTGCTCAGTGGTGTTTGCAGGTACCAAAATGCAACTTCTAGGCTACTTCTAGACACTAAGCTGTTCCTGTGGCTATGAAGTACAGACTGCTCAGTACACACTACTGCCTTACTTAAGCAGGAACTTTAATGGACTAATCTCCATGGTCCTGTATGCTGGAACATGAAGTCTCTGCAGAGATAGGGTCAAGAGCATATCTAAGAAGGGAAAATTCAGGTTTGAGATTTAATTTTTTTTTCAATGCAGAATTCACTAAGTACTGCTATGATTTTGCTTAGAGGGCCATGCAACAAGCTCCTGTTAGGAAAAGTGCTTGGAAAACAAAAACTCTTTCAAAAGATGGACTTTCATAGGAAAATTTCTGATGAGGGATGCCTAGAAAAGTTTCCAGGTAGAAATGGCTCTAGAGAGATTTTATTATGGCCTTTCAGCATAGAAAAGCTTGTAAAATGATCAAGCAAAGCTTTTCCACAGTGTAACGACAGAACATAGGGCAACAGTTTTGAACTGAAAAAGTGTAGTTTTGGGTAGGACATAAGGAAGAATTTTTTTTATGGTGAGGCACTGGAACAGGTTGTCCAGGGAAGTTGTGGATACACATCATTGTGGGTATTCATAGTCAGGTTGGATGGGGCTTTGAGCAACTTGATCTAGTGAAGATATCTCCCTGCCCACAGCATGGTGTTTGGACTAGATGATCTCTGAAGATGGTCTTCCAATTCTGTGATTCCTCATGTGTTCTGCAGGTGCCATTTCTGAAATGAACCAGTGGAAGGTGGCTGACCTTGATGGGGGTGATTGGCTGTGGCTATGTGCAGCCCCTTTCCAACTGCAACCCTGAACGCGTGAGAGGCAAACGTGATTGGACATCCTCTTGCTGACATGATCAAAGTTTGAGCTGTCTTGGTGTTCCTGTGTCTCCCTTTTGTTGAGAATTACTCAAGGTTTAGAAGCTTGGTAGTGGAAATCCTGGCTTTCTTAAGCAGAAACTGTGAATATGTTTAGAGACATGTTACCTTCTTGGTGTTGGGTCTTGTGAATGAATACATGTCCTGCAAAAACTCAGTTTATTTGTTTATTGCCTTTTGCTGTACTCTTAAGCCTTGAACTCCTAGTGAGGGAATACCAGCCAGTGTTTGCTAGTTGCCTGCCACTTGTGAGATCTTTGCTCTTCCTGGTCTTTTTGATCTCTTTCTGTCTCTGTGGTGATGGCAGTTTAGCCAGAAGCCTCTGATAACTCAAGGCAGATACCACTTGGGTGATTAACCTTAGTCACAGAAAAGTTAATTGAATAAAAAGAGCATTCCCCATATGGAAGGGCTGCAGTGGATGAGTTTAATTGCTTTCCCCTCTGAAACAAAGACAAGTCTGGAGTGATCTGGCTCTGAAAACAGGAATTTGTTTTCATGATGCTGTAAATTCTGCTGTTTCCCCCTCTGCTGGTCTCTGTCATGAGGCCAGGCCTACAAAGCAAGGGAAAACTTGCGGACAAGGACAAAATGTGAGGGCTGGCTTGTGATCCATCAACCCTCTGTAAATTTTCGTGTTAGTGATGTGCTATGACTGCACAGGCACATCTGAAAATGCAGCTGAATAGAGCAGTGCTTGAATGATGGATGAGAGAAAGGAGGGAACAATACCTTTTTTTCTTGTTTGGTGCTTTAGAGACTTGCTGCTATCTGAAAAGTGTTGGGTTTGCCTGATCTCGGAGGATATTCTTCATCCACATCATCGTCCTTACTCCTTGGGATATGGAAATGCATACAAGACAGGAGGGATTCTCATGAGTCCCATGAGAGTATTCACAAGAAGATATATACAAGGTGAAGAAAACACAACTCAGGGCTCTGCAGTAGAGCTGCTTTGACACATGTGGCTTGCTTTCTGTACAGCTTGTGAGTAAAATGGAAATGATGGTATTTACGTAAGGACCAAATCACCTGGCTGAAACTTCTGTGTGTAAATACATTGCGAGGTCTCTTCTCTCTGTCTGTGGAGGGGAAAAAGCCTTCCTATGTGCTGTACCGAAACACTTGTCTTGAGGCAGGAGAGCTGAGAGTCTTTTATGTACTAGAATTTAGGCCTTAATTGCCGAGATGGAACTGTGAAAGTAAAGCTGTGCTGAGGAGAAGCAAAGCCACCTCTACTGCAAAGAGGTGCTACTCAGAGAGTTGGCCTGTGAACAAAGGCACACAACAAACTCCTTCCTCATGTGGAAACTCTTGATTTGTAGTGGGGTAGTCTTACTGCGTTTTGAATTCCCTTTTTTCCCTTCTAGATGCTCTTTGAAATTTCCCTATCTGTACAGCTGTTTGTTTAATTTTTAACTCTTGAGTGTAAAAAAAAAAAATAATAAAACCAACCATGTCCCTTGTTGCTATGCCTTCATACTCTAAGAGCAAAGGCAGATGTGCACTGTTAGAAGTCTGGTGAGCAAGTAGTTGGGCAAACAGGTTTATTTTATTTTAAGATTATTTACACTGGAGACATCCAGGATGGGGGTAGAAAAAAAAAAAGCACACTCATTCCACATGTTTGACTTGTCCCTACTTGGGAGGGACAATGGAAGGAGACCTTTGCTGATTTGCTGGAGCTGCATGTGTGGTGTATTCCTGCTCAGAAGACTGAAAACGTGCTGTAGAATTTTTCTGCTGGATTACCACTGACTGGAGAAGGCTTTATGACAAATAAGAGAACCTGCTTAGTTCTATGTTTGTAGTAATACCAGGGTTTTCAAAAAGCCTAGTGTATGTGTGAGTACTAGTGAAATTCAAGGTGAATGAGACTTTCCACCACTGTAAGATCTTTCAGTTGCTAATGGTTAATTTGCTGAAAACACAAATTACATTAATATTGTGCAGGTTGGTATGTCTTGTAGCAAATTGTCCAGGAGAATATAATGAGGAAGAAGATAACAGGAGTACTTTTTCCTCATTGGAGCTCACATCAGCTGAATGTATGATTTGGGAAATACTTGGGCTACATTTAGAAAACCAAGTATCTTTGAAGAGAACGAGTTTCCAACTTTCCATTTGTTGGCAAAGCTGCTGCGATCCAGACACAGTTCTTGGACATTCATGCAGTACATGTTGGTTGTGATGAGCTCCAAAGCTGAGCAGTGGGCTGCATCTATTTTAAGAGAGAGTGGGTGCTATTTCCCTCCTCTTCCCTTGCCAGGACTAGGAACAGAGCCCCAGTCTCAGTTCCCATATGGCCCAGTTTACCATAAATTGTGATTGACAGTTGATTAAGCTATGGCTTCTCTGCTGAACAGTTGTGCAGCTGAGGATGTGTAGACCTGGAGTGAGTGTCTTGTCTGTGAAGTCTGTCTGAGGAGTGATGGGTAAAAAATTACCTTAGTCTGAGAGGCTGTGTGCTACCAGGAAGGGTTGTTACCATCTTACCCTTCGTATTTTCCAGAGTTGCAGATAGGAAAAAGTTGACTGTCCTAAATCAAGAGCGGTATCAACACTAGCAAGAAGATCACAAGTCTTCCAATTACATGCCTTAAATTTTGTGACCAAGTGCCTTTCCAGCTAAAGAGCATGATTGATTTGTGCTCCTCTGAACTCTAGTGAATGGGTCTCATTTCCTAGGTGTGGATGGTAGTTACACTTGCTTTCCTTTAGGCAAGAAGCCAGAATGGGAATTCACCCATATGTTCCTCTGGAGCTGTGTGAGGAGTCACTTGCTCAGACCAAAGCCATCTGTCCTAGCTGCAGGGTAACTCCTTGATCTGCTATACAGGGCGCTTGGTTTAATAAGTGGCAATGATCAAATCTGTGTTTGCTGTTCTCTGCTGTTTGACATGCTAGTATAGGTCTCACTCCAGCAGCACCCATGTCTATTATAACAACTCTTAGAGCAATTTTTTCACCTCTTGCTTCTGAGCTGGCTTTGGGTTTATATGTAGGACCCTTCAGGCTGGAACTCAACAACCTTGAAATATTCCCATGGTGTCCTGAACATGTTCTACATAATGTTAGTCTTGGCTCCAGCCCAGCTTTCAGTCCACAGCTACACCATGCATGCAATAAAACTTTAGTCCACTGATTGAAGAAGGCTGAGCCTGAGCTATAGTGAGGACAACAGGTGCAGTTCTGTCTTTTGTTAATGCTGAGTAGAAGCTCACCAGTTCAGCCACAAAGATGTGCGTAAAAATCAAAGAAATTGGGAAGATTACAAATGCTTGCATGAGAAGATCTCCTGATGTCAGTAGAGCTGCTGTTATTACAGGATCTCCAGGGCCTGAGCGCTATTGCTCTTTGGTTGTTGGCTCTAGCCTGTTCACCACAGGACATTGGAAGAGCCTCAGCATACCTTTTCTGGAACCTAATAGTAAATGCCTTATGTGACATTGAATTGTACAATGTCAAATTAAAAAAAATTAAAGCAAATTATAGTATATGATGTCTGAAGCCAAGTAAGGTTCAAATAATCTCTTTGGAGTAACTTGTCTACATACAGTAATTTCATGATTATAAACTGCACCTGATTATAAGCTGCACTTCCGGGTGTCTGCAACTTTCGTTCTTTGTCCATATATAAACCAAACTGGATTATAAACTGCAGTTTTGTTTGCGGTGAGGACCCGCATGCAACAAAGTAATGAATTAGTAACAATCACACAATCGCGAGCTTTACTGGCAGGTGCTCAATTTACAAACATTTTTTACGGCTGGGGTAACCTTTAAATGCAGCTTAAAAACTAAAAAAATACAGAGAAAAATCCCTCACTTTTATTAAACCTGCCGGCTCCGCTCTCATGCAGGTGAGGGGAGGGCATGGCCCAGGGATGCGAGGGCAGCAGGGCCCGGCAGGATGGGGACCTACTGCTCCAGGCTGGAGGAGGTGGTGGGGGCTGCAGGCAGGAAAGTTTCCTGGCAAGCAGTGGAGCCCTCCCCCGAGCATTGCGCTGCCCGCCCTGGTGCTGGGGTGGTTGTGGTGCTGGGTGGACCCCGCTGCTCACTGGCTGGGCCAGTGCCCTGCCCTGGGTGCTGCGTGGCAGTGGGCAGGAGCGTGGATCCCAGGCCTGCCTGTGTTGGGGGCTGGGAGCCTGGCAGAGCTGCTCGGAGGGGCCCTGCGGGGCCAGGGAGCGTCACCACTGCCCTGCCGCCAGGGCCAGGCAGGCTCCGTCTGGGCTCGGGCTGCTGCAGGCTCGCACTTCCGGGTTGGCAAATTACTGAATTTCATCCATATATTGGCTGCTCCGGATTATAAGCCGCACTCCTGGGTTCGGAGACCAAAATTTTAGTCAAAAGGGTGCGGCTTATAATCGTGAAATTACTGTAATTTATATTTCTTAGAGAAAGCAGCCAACCCTAGGAGGTGATAGTGTAGGCAGTGTAGAGCACACAGCACTCGGAATGCACTTGCTGCTTCTCGGTGGGTTCTCTTGAACACTCCTCACCCTGCTTAGGGTCACACAAAAAGCTTTTTTGCATGCAGGGGAAAACAAAATTAAACTATGAGAGAAGTGGTATGGGGATCTACTAAAAACTCAATCTTGACTGCTACTGTTTGCATCAGAAAATACAGTCTTGAAAACAGTGACAAAAGTGGGTTATCTTAGGTGGAAAAATGGTGTGGGACGTGGTTTTGCTTTGGGCTGGGGATAGAAGCAACTGAGATGCCCTCAAATTAGTCTTTATCCTTCTAGGTTTTTGCACTTTATGGGTTTCCCTACTTAGGAGGCAAAAAGAGAATATGTCTTGGCAGAGCCTATCAATTTGCAGGCTTTAGGGAAAAAAAAACTGGAAGCTGCTCTGGTTTCTTGCAGGGTAACCTGCAGACCTTCAGATGGTGACTGTGGTGCTGGCAAGAATTTTATTTTTATTTCTAATGTGTAAGCTAATGCTGTCAAGCTCAGTAACTTGTCCTTGAACTAAAGCATCTCTTTTGAATTTGAACATTGTTCGTTTGACTCTTTTCTTTTAAACATTGCCATGTTTAAAATCAAAGCTGATCAGGTTTTGTTGTTCCCTCCCCAGCCCCAAGATGTTTAGATTAAAAAAGAAAACTAATTCTGAATAGGAGGAACTTCATCAAAATGCCTCTCCTCAGTTGAACTCTTTCCAAGAACAGTGCAGCAATTTATTATACATTTGCATTGTAAGTAGAGGCTGAAATGTCCTCAAATAACTTGTACTGAAGTTGGTAGGGAGGTAAGCTTTTTCTGGACCTCATATTTAAGGTATCGAAGTGCAGACTGTAAAAGGTGTATTGCAAGGGTGTGCCATCTCCTCAGTTTGAAAATATAGTTTAGTACATTTGCACAAACAAACATAATTTTGTGCTGTGTATACTTGGAGAACCACAGAGTATTTCAGAAACAGCCATCCTTAGTTTGTTACACTGATGTTTTCCTTTCAGCATAGAAATAGCTACTTCAGTGTAATTTAAAATAATGGAAGATGGTTTTGCATTACAAGATGTAATTCAATTTACATCTGAAGTGTTACTGAAGTGAAGAACTTGGGAGCCAAGAAAGAACCTGTTATCTATGTTCTGACAGCAATCCCTGGAGTTACTGCCAGGAGCTTGGAGTTTCAAGGTTACAATTTGGACAGGTTATAAACCTTTCTGTTTCAAGGGTTGGCGTGGCCCAGAGTTCCAGCTGCTGTGGTTTAGGAAGATGCAATTATTGCAGAGTGGTTTGTTCCTTAACTGACTGTTAAAAATAGGAGTTTTTATTTTTAACATCTTCTTGAAGTCTGAGGGCGTTCAGAAACAGGTACCTACTTCATCCAGCATGGCAACTCCCAGTTTCTCCTCTGGCTGTCCAGGAGACTCCCTGATGACATTGGTTAGAGGACAAAATTTCAATAATGGAAAAAGATAAATATGATCATGTTTTATTTTTGTCTTACTTCCATTCATGCTTCACAGATACTGTTGCAAACAAGTGAACTCATGGGAAAGTCCATGGCAGACTGTAAGTTCACACTGCACATTTGCACAGAGTGAAACATTTAAATGAAAAATACTAATCCTGGAGCAATTATGTTAATGTTTTCAAGGCTGTGCTTGACATACCCAGAGTCTGTCTCTTTGCTTATGCTGCTTCGGGTATTTAATACTCCTGGCAGAAATGCTGGAAGAAAACTGTGGGCCAAGGCTATTCGACAGATTGCTTTTGGCAATTAAGACTTACTGACATTGGAGCGCAGAGACAGAGGCTGAAAGGGAGTGATACTCTGAGCTCCACTTGTTTTGTTGTCAGCCAGGAGTGGTGTTCACATCTCATAAAATGGCAGAAAAGAGGCTCTCTAAAACCTGTAACTGTCTCAACTGTTTTCTTTCCAGATCTCAGCTTCCCCCATTGCCTTGTCAGTGGGAAGATCAGCAGAGTTTGATGCTGATGGGATATTCATTCACTGCCTCGATTGCTCTAGTCCATCTGGCTCAATCCTACTTCACTGAATTTCAGGGTTTATATAAAAATGAAGCATCTCTTTCTTGTGCAACAGCCAGCAGCAGCAGTTCAGTGGCTTTTGTATACGTGTCCAGCACTGAGACCTTTCATTGTGAACAGCAGTCTGTGTGTTTGCCTGCCGGATGTGTTCCCTGCCCACGGGCTTGGCCTGGTGCCTTGGCAGGCCCACAACCAAACACTGTCGCAACATGGACTGGTAATCCCAACAGGCTCGCAAGGAGCGGCTGGCGTGTGGGTGTGGTGGAGAGCGTGGTGGAGCCACGTGATATGACTCAAAGGTTTTGCTTAGCAAGAGCTTTTGGAAAGGAATCCATGGTAAAGCCCTTGAAAACCTTTATATACAGCACAAACTGTTGTTGCAACCTCCAGCTTTGCCATAAATTCACATCTCCACAGTGTTAAAATGATGTGTAATCTCTGTGGGAAATGCAGATTTAATAATCAGTCCAAGGATTCTTTCATATCAACAAGAGCCTGGTTTATTTTACTTAGTGTTTGCAGTCATGTTGGTTCTGTTCAGCTGTACAAATTTGGGGCCAGCTCCTTCTGCCTGTTCCCATCTAGAGAATGGAATTCAGTTGTACTTTTTTTTCTTTCTTTTCTACTCTCCCCCTATCTCCATGGTGGTGGTGGAACTGAAGCACAAATATTTGTCTTTCCTGGTCTAACACATTTTCATACAGAGCTGAGAGCGCTCTCTTTATTCAGCTGTCTTACTGCTCTGTCCACCTTGAAACATAGGAGAAACTTCAAGGTCAGTCATCTGAGAAACAAAACTATCATGACTGTGGCTGGTGACTAGCCCCTGCAGACAGCAGAGCCTTGGCACTGGGAAGGAATATGAGGAGCAGAAGTCTCTGAAGCAGTCCTGACCCTGCCTCAGCCCCACAGCACAAAAGAAAGCAGTGTGGTTATTGCCAACAAATATTTATGCAGGGCCTGCCTTGTCAAAGGGAGCATTTGCTACACAAGTTTGTTTCAGCTTGGAGGGTGCAGATGTAATCTAGCACTATATTATAATACCAATGTAGCAAGGCTCCTACTGTGAGTGTACAAGGAAGGGGAAGGTGCAACTAGTTTTCTGTGGGGCTGGCAATGATCTGCTCCAAAATGAAGTCCCTCAGCAGTGCTGGCAATGCAGGAGTGACAGCAGCTTGGTTGACCCTGTTACTGCCCAGGCAAAACTTCCTCCTTATCTCACCAGAGCTATGTGAGTGGGGATGGATGCAGAGGAGGCTCATAGTCTTTGCAAAGATTAAAATTTTAAATTAAAACATGGCTTATTCACTGGAGTTCCTCTTCTGTCTACACAAAGTTTTGTGTTTGGAAGGGAGAGGTATGTGTGATGGGAGCAGTAGCTCTGTAGCAGGGGAGGGTTCTGGCATTAGAACTGCTTGTTTTTAAAATGAAATAACCTTTGGAAAGGTGTGGACGGGGAAGCATGTTTGAAGTAAATAAATCACCTTTTTTGTTTCTTCACCTCCTGCTTTTTTTCACTCTTCTAAAAATACTTTGCTTAAGGCAAATGCCAAATGCTGACTTTCAAAGGGAAAGATGGGTTTACTAGCATTGGCTCAATAGTGAATTCATTAAATCTGTAGCATGAAAATGTATATGTTGTCTGTTTCAAGGCAAGAGAATACAGAAGCAAAGCATGAATTAAATAAAGTAGATTAAATAGAGGAAGGCTTAAAAAAAGCATTAATGTCCATTCATAGGTGTTACATTTTTATCCCTGTCCCTTTTGATGCTCCTGCTAGACAGTTCATCCTGCCAGCGAAAATGTCTTTCTCCAAGACACTAATTGGGGTTCCTTCTAATCTGTAGCACTAAATGGAGAGTGAGTGACAACAGACAAAGAGAAGACCTGGTTGCAGTTAAATGGTAATTCTTTCTGCACTTTCCCAAGCTTCCTCGGAATTGCACCTATATTTTGCTGGACTTATGCCCAAGCTTATTTCCAAGTCTTAAACCATTAATTGGGAACTTCTTGTGCAGGTTTGGCCAGCAGGCAAATCCCACTTGTTTTATTGCAATGTTTGGCAGAAATAGCTGTTTTATAAGAAAGATGTCCATCAACCAAAGCTGTTGGGAGCTGCTACTATATCCGTGAGATCCTGTGAGGGGAGAGCAGAGCTGCACCCTGGGATTGGGATCTGGCCCCTCCACTGGAAGTGGAGCATCTGCCTACAAGAGGCCCTGTGTTGCTGTGGTGATGGCAGCAGGGTAAATAACTAGGTGGAATGGAACCTCAGTTGCTATCTGTCCAGCTTCTTAATCACCTTGTTTATTTCCTGGACTTCAAAATAAAGATGGTGATGGGGTTAGGCAGTGTGATGCTCCTGATTGATCTGGGTGTGTGCAAATCTAGGAGGTACAGAGGTATTCATTGCAAGTGAATAGTTGGTATATTGAGGTGAAATTTCAAGTACAGTGGGATCTTCTTAATGAGCTGCTCTGTAACTGTTGCTTCTGACTTTCTGATGCTTCTCTCTATTTGAATATGGCCTGGGAAGCAGCTTTGCCTGTGCGGAGTGCAGAGAGAAAGGTGAGAGGGAGGAAGGAAGTGTAGTGGATGCCATCTGGAAGCCCACACTTAGGCCGTAGGTGGTCCTGCCTTGATGCAGCTGGATGTTGCACCAGATGTTATCAGACCAAAAAGAGCTCAAGGTACCTGAATATGGACTTTTAGGAGAGCAGGGCAAAGGAACTATAACCAGCTGTTACAGAGAGCAAATGCAGAGTACTGAGCACAGTAAGGATGTAGAGAAGTCATTATGGTAGTAATATACCAGTTTTCATGTGGGTAAGTGCTTAGATTTAAGAGTCTTGAGACTCTTACCTCCCTCTCCCGATATTCTTATTTCCTACATGTGTTATAAGATAATGGAATCAGCAGCAAAGCTGAATAAATGTTTTAGGTGGAGTATAATCAACTTAGTTTTGTGGAGAGAGGGAAACCAAATGAGGGGTCTGGCTGCTGGATGACAGCGGAGGGAAGGGACTTTCTCCCACTTTTTAGGCTTTTCTTTGTCAGAGCGTTAATTTTGTTTCTTTTCCCTTGCCCTTCTCTAGGATAGATGGGAAACCATTTTCCTTCTGAGGATGGTCAGTCATCATAACAGGTCTCCCAGAGACGTTGTGGAGTCTCCATCCATGGTCACCTGGTTCTAGGTGATCTTGCTTGTGTCCAGTTCTGGTCTCCCCAGTATAAGGAAGGTATGGACTTACTCTGCAGTGAGTCCAGTGCAGAGCCACAAAGCCAATGAAGGCACCGGAATGCCTCTCATATAAGGAGAGGCTGAGAGAGCTGGGAATGAATTGTAGTCATTTAATGTACACATACTCATGTACAATTAAGAAAACCTGGCTATCTGCAATATATGCATAACTCATGTCCTGGGTTGTGGTCTGTATTCGTGAAGTCAGTGGAGAAGAGATTTTCCCAATCTCTGGTTTGTATTTATGGATAGGTGAGGATACATAAGCCAGTAGTGCTATTTGCCATGAGTTTGATGTGAGCTCCCCATTGCATTGAGCCCTGGAGGGTTCACAGAGCCACGTCCAACCAGAGGCAAGTGAGAATCACTTCGCCTCTGGAGGTGGGCTTGCTTGAACTGTTTAATGGGCAAAAAGCTGCTGAATAGGTATCTGAAATGTGTCCTTTCTGCAGTGATACTGGCTTATGTGTTTTCCCCATGGGTGGAGAATTATTCCATGTCCTTGCAGGAAAGTGGCTTGATCATGGTGTCTTCATGCTCCTTAGATTTGTTTTCTTGTTCAATTCCAGTCGCTTTGTTCGTGTCCTCATTCCTTGTCACAGCAAACACCAGCAAACAAGCAGGTGTTTGTTTAGTCCAGTCCCTGTGTTTCCAAGTTACACCAGTGTTTGCTGGCTTGGCTCCCTCAGGGCAGCTACCGGGACTAAGGAAGCCACTGAGTTACCTTCTTGTGCTGCCTGTGGTGATACCCTTCAGGTGTTCCTGGTATGTTTTGTTTTGTGATGCTGTTTTTCTTAACTTTGTTTTAGCACCTTATGGTGAAGTATACTTGTAAACAAAATTGCATATGTAGTTTTTGTGACTGGAAGGAAAAACTGGAAAGCAGGCCAAATGAGCTTTGTGAAGGTTTAGAAGTCAGAAGGCAATGGGAAATTAATCTAATGTCTGCCCTTCTGTTTCAAGGGGTTTTAATTAAATTATTTGGGTTTTATTTTGTTGAAGACCTAATTTTTTAGGAATTGGTGGCTGTCGCCTCTGTATTATGGTGATGTCAGGAAAATTGATAATGATAGTGGCTTTCAGGAAGGTGTTTTGTTCTACTAGACTCAATTCCCATGTGAGCCTAGAATCACCAAACAAGAATAAATAGGAAATTTTCTTTGACTTGGAATTGCAGATGTTAGTAATTTCTCTGAAAATGGTGTCATCAGGGTAAGAAAAAGCTGCTGTCTCTGATAACTCTCCTCCTTCTACCTTGCGAATTTTGTACATTATTTTCAGAAGGTGCTACCTCCTTGTACCTTACTCTTCTTGGAGGGTATAAAGTCAGAATATCTGTGTGAAGTCTTTCAATGATCTAGTGGGGATCCATTATAATCTTTCAGGATGTGGCAGGTTTAAAATGTGTATATATTATATACTTAATATGCTTTCATTATTTCAAAGCCTCTAATTGAGATGGACTGTTTCTTATCATATGGTAAGTTATGTACTCTTGTATTTTGTATTCTTATCAGTGTCTACAGTTCTGGAGAGGGAGCTGAAGGGATGCTGTTTTCAAATGGAAGTGGTGACACTTCCATATGGTGCAGACAAACTTCTTGCTTCTCAACTAACAAACTGAGGGTGTTTTACACCACAGCTGTCCTACCACTGTAACCATGTGGTAGTCAGTGTTAATGTAAGGAGAAATTTCAGTTGCTGGTGCGTTAAAACCCTTTCTTACAAGCAGCCTTTCTTGTCCACTTGAGGGGCAGTCAGCAGTGTATTCCTGTTTTGTTGGGTGGGATTATGGTCATATTGGAGTTGTTTACGTGACAGCCAGCTACTAATGTGCTTGTTCATCCTTCGCTATTGATGTCATCTTTGTGACTTTCCCAGTAATGTTGTTGAGTTGGGTTGGGTACATAAGAGTTTCAGCAAGAAAATTCTCAGTTGTAGCTTTGGGTCTTTGTCTTGTGTGTCTATGTCTGTCTGCTTTATTTTTGTATGATAGTATGTAAGATAAGATGAAGGAAGATAAGATGTAGCTTCTGTTGGGAGCAACCTACTGAACTCTCTTGTGTATTCTGCATTTGCCCACTGTATCTTGTCTGACAGTCACCTCTGACCTGGGCACCGGGCTCTGATTCTGAACTGCAGCATCAGCTGAGAGGCACTTCTGTAAATGACTTCTGGCTCTGAATAATTAGTTTGGTGATAAAAAAGTCTGATCTCCCTGAGCATATTGTCAGCACCTAGGTCAGACTGAGGAAGGCTTCTCCCACCTAGATTTGGAGCTGCCTTCTTCTCTACCTTCAGCTTATACTCTTTTCCCACAGGTAGATGCAGTGCGGGTGTATGTGAACAGCAGCTCCGAGAACCTCCAATACCCCGTCCTGTTTGTAGTTCGCCAACAGAAGGGAGTGCTGTCATGGCAGGTCCCACTGATTTTTCGAGGCTTGTAAGTACTGGAGTCTCATCTTGGTTACACACTCCTCTACCAGCTGTATTCTTCAGCAGCCTCTCTCACGTACTGCATTTTGTAACCAGTGTAGACTGCAGGGCTTGGTTGCAGAATGTTCTTGCTCACTGCCAGCTGGGAGTAGGAAGACCAGGATTTGATAGGTAACGTCTTACTTGGCAGCCTGCTCTTGGCTCTTAGCTTCTCAGATATGTACACAGAGTACCAGGAAGCTTGTCGGCAGGGGATCTGCCTGTGGCACCAGTCACTGAATCCACCACACGTCATTGCTGTCATTCCACAGTTGCCTACCATGTGTGCAGATAGTTCCTGGGCTCTGGTTTGGGCAAAGCTTGAAAAGGCTCTTGAAAGAGCCCCGTAACTTCTGTGTAACAGTGCATTTGGGGGAAAAGAGCTTCTGTTTCTCAGCTCAGGAACATTTACATTAAGTTTATTTAAGGGGATGGTTGTTTTGGGGCTGCTTCTTTATGAAAGCAATGCTGCTTTGTATCTTCATTAATCCCAGAGCTCGTTGGGCTGCAAAAAGAGAATTTTCAGGCACCTTAGATAATTTAAGATGTGAAGCTTCATCCTGTAACTGAATCCTGGTGCCAGCAGCAGATATCCTGCAGTGTTTTGCCTGATACTGGGTGGCTGTCAGTGCTCTCTTTGCCTCCACCTAAATGGCAGATGTTAGAGATCCACAACTGTCGTGGGCATCCCTGAGGGAAGTGAAATGTTGAGGATGACCAGTCCCTTGTGCAAATTGCAAGAGGCAGCAGAGGTGGAGCTTGAATGCTGAATAAAAGAGTGAATGCTCCTGGCCTTTCAGATGAGAATTTCAGTTATGCAAGCAGGGGAAAAATGATGCCATTCTTAGTGCTGAAAAACTTTTAAACTGTGCTCTTCTCTGTCTCTCTCTCTTTGCCATCCAACTTTCTCCTCCCTCCTTCCACTGGCTGTTGTAGGTATCAGAGGACCTACAATTACCAAGAAGTGAGTCGGACCCTTTGTCCCTCTGAGCCAACACCTGAAACAAGACCCTCTGACCAGATTATATTTGTGGATGTCGCTTCCATGGCACCATTCAATATTGCATATGAGCTGCTAGTCACCAGGCTGGAGAACTTCCAACTTAAGTAAGTTGGGATGTGAGAATACAAATGCAATTTCTTCACATGTCATTTGAACATCACTTGAAGGTCTGTCTGCCTACTCTTCCCGTTATTTTTTCCTTCCCTTAAAATTTCTTTTAATCTGAGGGTACTTTTGTGTATATTCCAGCTCTGAAAGTTTTAGATTTCAACAAACGCTCTGGTATTTGTTTTCTAGGACCAACAAAGCCTTTAACTTCACTGCCAGCCCTTCCCAGCCCCAGGTAAGGAGGAATCCTGTGTAGATTGCTTGTATGTCCTACCACATCCAAGTGATTGATGTGATCTTTTGTTAGAGATACTAAGTCATTTATGACTACATAGTTTCCCTCTTAGGATTCAGGGAAACTTTCTTACTGTTGAATTTTCTGTGGGTACAGTGAAGAGATAACAGTGCAGAGGAAATGAATGATACTGGCCCTTCAGGAAATCCTAGAAATGTCCAGAAGTCCAGAGGCCATTTGACTGCTGCACTTCTGTGAGGTGGTACACATCACTGTTGTGTTCCTGCCAGTTCTGGCTTATTTGCCTGAGCATAACTTGTCAAAATACAGTCTTTATTGGAAAAAATAAACACGGAAATAAGCTGTAAAGGTGCAGCAGACTGCTATTCCTTGCTCAGGGCAGCAGGTCAGGCTGCAAGGTGATAAGTGAAATGCCTGATATTGATGCCTTGAGAGGCTACCTAGAACAGCGGATAGACAGTGTTAAAGGAATAAAGTAGGAATAAAGTACAGGAATTTCATGATTATAAGCTGCACCTGATTGTAAGCTACATGTCTGGGTGTCGGCAGTGTTTGGTTCTTTGTCCATATATAAGCCGCACTGGATTATAAGCCGCACTTTCGTTCGCAGTGAAGTAACCAATTTGTAACAATCACACGATTGCGGGTTTTACTGGCAGGTGCTCAATTCTTGAGGTCCGCTTCCCCCCGCGGTGCTGATAGGTGCCTCCCGCCTTCCCTCCTGTCGCAGGGCCAGCAACTCGGAGCTCCCGGAGTCCCTGTGCTGCTGGTGGGAGTCGGCCTCCACCTGCTGCGCAACAGAGTAACCAATTTGTAACAATCGTGCAATTGCAGGTTTTACTGGCAGGTGCTCAGTTCGCGAGCTCGGCTCAGCACCACAGCTCGCACTTCCGGGTTGGGAAATTTTTGAACTTTTTTCATATATTGGCCACTCCTGAGTGTAAGCTGCACTTCCAAGTTGGGACCAAAATTTTAGTCAAAATGGTATGGCTTATAATCATGAAATTACTGTAGGTATTTATTTAAAAGGCCTTCAAAGGATATACATTGGGCATGCAAGAGCCTGGCCGAGACTGTACCCAAGACAGATGATGGATCACATATTTTCACACTTTTATGAGTTTTGGTCCATTTACATATTGGGGTGAATTGTCCAATTACAGCTTCAGGTTATGAAGTCTCGGCCTCTCATATTGCTCTCCTCAGTTTGCTGTTGTTTATACTTTTTGGGCCTGAAGCTGTAACAGTGTTCTTGGTTCTTGGGCTGGAAAAGGATTGTTTTGTCTAACTAAACTGTGAGGAGAACTTGCTAACACTTTATATGAAGTTCAGAGTTATATACTAATGAAGAATCTGGAAAATATGAAAGCTGAAACTTAAGGCATCAATATGTCTGTTAGTTCAGAAGGAAGCACGTATGAGCAGCACCTCCAGCTGAACAGCTTTGCTTTGAGCCCTGCAGATACAAATCCTGTCTTGAATGAAGGTGCTGTTGGCAGTAACTGTAGAGATACAGGAACTTGTAGAGCTGGGAAGGTGTGTGATTTACTGAGGCTGTCTGGGACTCTGTTTTTGTTGTTGCTTTGACTGTAAATAAAACCATTTAATTTTAGGTTCTGTATTACCAGGCATCCTAGCTAATCCTTTTTGCTGTCAAATGTCTTAATCTGGTTTGCAGATTCATGCAATATTTTATTAGAAGCATAGGGAATGATGGTGACTCTTAATAAGTGCTCATTACTTAGGATTTTGTAATTTGAATATAGAGTGTTAAGGATATGAAATTAATATTGTGACTGTGGTCTGATTTTTTTGGTGACAATTAACAATATGAGATTTCTGACTTTTAATTAATAACCAGGTGTATGGAGTAGAAGACTACTCTTTGATTGATATAATGCTGAGGTTTTTGTAAATCAAAGTATTAAGCAGTCTACAGGGGGAAGAAAAAAAAAAGATTATTTAAAATCTAGATTAGTGTTGTAAAAAGACATCAACAACTCAAGGAGATGTTGTCCAGAACCCAGGTTGTGCCCGAGGGTAGAAGCAGAAATTGGGTATGCTTGTATAGGTGAGAAGGTTGGCTGGATATGTTTTAATATATGCAGTGTGTGCAACAGAGAACTGCTGGCCTCAATGCCCTCGTGTTAATTATGTACCCTGGTGCAAGTGTGGCTTAGAGGAAATTATAGAAGAGTCCTCATGAACTAAAAGGTGGTCCTCATGTACCTAAAACTTTCCAAGGGGAAAAAGTGCCCCTGAGAAACCAAGGAGCTCAGTCTGCCTGTGTCATTGCTTGGTGCAGACAAAATATGCTCTGCTAAGGAAACTGGCTCGGTGAGTTTGCACTTTGTAGGGACTTGTAATTGAAGCCAGCACTCCTTCAGCAGGGAAGGGACCCTGCTTGGAGAGGGGTGGTAGGAATAAATGCTTTAGTAGAAATCGGCAACTTGGAAGAGACTTGGGTGATTTCTTGCTTATCCCTGCCCTCCCACTTGGGGGCCATAATTCCTGGGAATTGCATGAGGGAAGAGAAATATGAAACAGCAGGCCCTTGCTCAGCACTAAATTTTATGTGCCAGAAAGGAAGCTCTACAGCTGGGAAAGTCTCAGAGGATGGTTTTGGAGCAGGGGTGGTGGTAACTTCCAGTGTGGCAGCAGTGGCTGCCTGGTGACCATATGGAAGGGAAGAAGGTGGCTGTGGCTCTCCTCACCCTTGTGTCCCTCTGAGGGGGTATGAGGTGCCCATCACCCCCTTGCGGTAGCTGTGTTTTGGAGCCTGAGCTCTCAGGATCTGGCCTCCAAGTGGGATGATGGGAGCCCTTGCAACAAGCCTGCCTGCTGGGGCAGGCACAGGAGACTCACTTCTCCAGCAGCTGGCTGAGGTATTGCATCAAACTTTTTACTGGACAAATATAGAAACAATGATATTGCCTGGGACATCTTTTGCCCAGATCTGAAAAAATAACTTTTTCTAACCCTAAAAACTATCCTGTGGGCCATCTCAAATGGGCTTGCCATTCCTTCCCCCCGCAGGAAAAGTAGGAATATTGCCAGATATTAGTGTCTCTCAAATTTTTTTTAGCGTTTGAATTATTTTCAAAGCTGAAGTGCAAAGAGAAACCCCCATTATGCTTTGCCATCAGAGCAAACAAACATCCCTAAATCCTACAACTAATATCAAACATTTATTTATGAAACTCTTGACAGAGTTTCAGCCATTTGACCTACTACTGTTCATGGTCTGTCTTTGAGGCAACCCATCTGAGAAAGCTCTGTGATGTTTTCCATATTAAAAAAGTACAGCCAGCAGTATGGAAACATCTGGAAATTGCTCATATCAACATAAAATGGAATGGGGTGTGAAATGAAGTCGCTTTAGCATTATCAGATGGAAAAAAGCTTAACACAGCTATGCTATGTTTTGCATGTTGAAGATGTTTGTGTCTAATAGCATACTGTGCAAGGGGGACAGTTGTGTGTATATATTTCATCTGCTCTTCTGTACTGTAATGTCTTAATATTTGAAAAATAAGGTCTTAATATCTGAATATATGTATATTTAACAATGTAAGGTCTTGATATTTGAAATAAGGTCTTAATATTTCAATAAGGTCTTAATAGTTGAAATTTCATTTTTTTTCAATGAAAACTATCCCCATCCAACCCCAAAGCCCATCTAGGCCTGTTCAGATAGCGCAGGAAGGTGTTGAAGATATTGCCAAGGATGATTTCTGGATCATGACTCTTGTACTCTCCTCTTTCTGCAGTATTTTCTGTACAAATTTCCTCAGGATGTTGATTCAGTCATTATTAATGTGGTATCTGAAGCAGCCTACCCATGCTCTGTTGTCTCTGTCCAGGATATTGTGGTAAGTCCAAGTAGAGAAGGGTAAGGAGCTGCCTGCTAGAACTGTGTCCAGCTCTGAGGGGCCTGTGCCCTGCAGAGGGAAAAGCCCAAGGCAGGGCTTTGCTGTGGTGGTGGTGGTGAAGGGAGCCCCTGAAAGAGGAATGAAAATTCTGTGGGAAGGAGGCCAAGACAGAGATACTGAGTTCAAGCAGCTCATACAGAGAGTTCTGTTGTAAATAGGTGAAGAAACTGTTCCTTTCTAGCCTGTCCATAGGAAACACTTTCCACGTAGGGAATTTGTGTCCCTTATGAGGTTCCCTGCTGCCCTGTGATATGGGTCTGTCTCTCCATGGAGGGTATTGGGTGGAATGTTGGGGTCTGAGGGAGGGAACAGTGCTGTTCCTTTGACTCTCCCATGGTTCAAGGCAGCTTGCGGAAATTCTGATTTTTAGATATGATGTCCTTCTTCCTTTCCAGTTTGATTTTCTTTCTATATATTTCATCCCCTTTCCTGGGGTGTTCTCTGTCATGTTGCTTGCAGCTGGGAAATAACCCCAAACTTACTTTATTTTCCCACGTCCCTGAATAATGCAGGGTCCTACAGTGGAGGAGCAGACAGGGATGCGTGATGTTCTGTTCCCTTGGATACCCCAACTGGGGCCTTTTTTTGCTGTTTCATGCTGTGTTTGCCAGCTGGCTTCCTATGAAAATAGTTTGGATGTTGTCCCTGGTTTAACCCTTAGATGTCTGTTTTAGTGCCCAGTGTATGACCTGGACCATAACGTGGAGTTCAATGGAGTTTATCAGTCTATGACAAAGCAGGCAGCCATAACAGTGCAGGTGAGATGCTGATTTGTGTTCCATTGTTTTTTGGTGCCTGTGTAGCAATTAAAACCTGACCTCTGGCCTATTGGAAGGGAGAGGCTTTGTGTCTCATGGATTTTCTGTCTTTGTCCATTCTTCTGTGCAGAGAAAAGATTTCCCAGGTGAGCAGTTCTTTGTTGTGTTCGTCATCAAGCCAGAGGATTACGCCTGTGGAGGTTCTGTGCCTTCTTCAATTCATGGTAAGTTTTTCTGGGAGGTGAATTTGATTGCTGCTTCTGAGTGATGGAGCACTGGGTGTCTTTTGGGACCTTCCTGTGAGATGCCACTGGGTGATTATGTAGGTCTGTCTTATCCAGGTAGTTGTGAGGAAGAGTGAAGTATCAATTCGATATTGTTGGGCAGGTTAAAAATCTTGATAAATGCAGGAAGTGGTTGGTAGGTACAGTGCCTGGCATGCCGGGGTTATGTGCTTTTCAGCAGCAACACTGGTGCCTTGGGACACACTGGAGACATCCAGGAAATGCTCTTTGGTTCTCACCTCTGCTCCCTGCTGCTGTATTATCCTCCTGGCTCCATGGAGTCTCAGTTCCTGCAGAGAACATCTTCTACTGTTGTCTTGGGATCTGTGACAGCTCTGCATTTGGGAGAACAGGAAAAATTGCTAATTTTGGGAGAATAATTTTACAAAATTCTTGTTCTAGTGTCTTTTCCAACCAGAAAATACTGTGTCCACTTCCTGGGCAGTGGTAAAAGCAAAGTTTCCACCAGTCATGTGGTGGCTGTAACTGGAATGGGAACATTCCTATTCTCAAAGCTTCAAAGTTTTCTCCGTGTAGAAGAAGCAAGACTGAAACCAAGAGATATATTGGGCTCCCTCAACAGCTTTTTACTATTTCCCTGACCTACCTTTCTGCCCAAATTTTCCCACAAAAAAAGATCTGTGCCCTTTGGGGTGTCATTCTCTCATCCTAATGCTGTCAGCAGAGCTGGTGTGCTAAGCTCTGCAGAAACAGAGCAAGTTTCTAGAGTAGCATCCTGCACCAGTAGTCTTTTACTCACAGAGATTTGGCTGAAGACAAAAATAGGCTCCCACTACCCATGGGGATTAAATGAATAGGAGATGAGATGCCTTTGGGATTCAGACATCCAGACTTAAGCAATATATGGAAGGCTCAAGCAAAGATTTCTAGTCTGAAAAACAGGTTGTGAACAGGAAACAGTGGGGAAACATTTGGGAAAAGCTGTATAGTGGCAGATCAGAGAACAGTTTAAAGCAAAACCACCCACACATTTTAGTGAAAGGCCAGACCTTGTTGTTTTTGCAAGTTCAGAGAACCAAGATCAGTGCCAGAAATCATCGATGTTGATTGTTTTTATGTTTGCTGTACACTGTGCATCTCATAGGGAATGTCAACCGTACCTGGAACCTGCAGCGGACAAAGAACCTTCAAGTGACGATTGTGCCCTCCATTAAAAGTCAGTGTCTTTGGGCAGAGCAATGCAACTTTACAGGGGAACTTGGCACTTCTGAATAGAGGGGTATGGCTGGGCCAGCAGCTTCTGGTGCAGAAAGCACCAGAAAAGGAGAGAAAACCACTTGCAGCCTGCTCCCTTCCAGGAAGGGCTGTGTGGCACACCAGCTAGAAATGGGGGAGATAATGTTGAACAGGTTCTGTCAATTGCTTTTGAAGCAAGCTAATGGGGTGGAAGGGCTATTTGGGACTGGGCATTTTTACAAGGTGGTATTGGGAAGAGTGCTGACCCTGAGAGGTGCTGTTCCTGCTGTGTGAGCTTGACTGTTCCCTTATCTTTTCTCAGAGTCTGTTTATGTCCAGGCCATGTTCTTCAGCTTCCTGAGTTTCCTCTCCTTTTACCTGGGCTCAGTGGTTGTTGCTTTTGTGCACTACATTAGGTGAGTCGAGGGGTTATAAAAGAACAATCTTTCTGTTTCTTACTATCTGGGACTCCAGACCCTACAGAAAACTGGGAATGAGAGGGGTGGCAAGCATGTAAGCAGAGCAGCTGAAGAAGTCCATGAGTATTCAGTGGGCTCCTACTGACCATCAATCAGAAAATAATTCTTCCTCTGCTGTGGGGACCATGGGAAGGATGAAAATCTAAGGGTCTGCCCTCTAGATCTTGTAGTGCCATAACCCTGTGTTTTCTTATGTAAGGACACTGGGCAGCAGGTGGGAATTGTGAAGGGACCAGTCTGTGATATGGAGTGTGAGAGCATGCTGGAATGAGTACTGCAGTAAGTAGCAGTAACACAAATAGGGCCTTGGAGTCCCAAGAATGCTGGTTTCCTTCCTTATCTGTCTTCCTTGCCCCAAACTTTGGTGTCTGGGCTTGTGTTGAGAAGAATGATTGCATGGATATGGCTTAACTTCAAGACATGTCAATGAAAATACATATCGCTGGAACAGTTCAGTGAAGTACTTCAGTGTGTGCTCTTATTTGCTGGCTTTTTTTTTTTTTTTTTGTGTTCTGGGAATATGTTGGTGGGTTTTTTTTTTTGTTTTTGCTTTTTACCATCTTCTGCTTGGCATCTGCATTGATGGAGGTGATACAGGCTTCTTAAGCATCATGCTAATGAGTGCCTCTAGATCCTGCTACCCCTTCACTAGATTCATACGTGCTTGGTCCCCTGAGCAGGGAAGATGGATTTGGAAGGGTGGTGTGAGAGTCTCTCCCAACATACTGAGCAATGTAGGATGGGATAAGTCATGTAAATGGTTGTCATGCCTCTGGTGGATAGCTGAGGAGGCAAAAAAGTCCTCTGTTGCTTTGAAAGTTAGAGAGGTGGACAGCAAGCAGTCATGTCTGAGTTGTGTTTAGTTCAAACAGTATTTTTCTTTCTTGTTGTGTGTATTTGTTTCTTTTGTGCTTATTTTTGTTTGTTTTATTTGGTTTTTTAGAGCTTGCACCATATTTACCTACTGGTGTCCTAGATAATCCTGCCATGGTTGGCAGGTGATAAGATTTGTTGGCTGTCTCATGAGTGCTGTCTGTTGCTTTGCAGGGTTCAGAGGAAGGCTTCAGCTGGGAGATTGAGTGATGAGCATGGTAAGGTCTCTTCTCTGTCGTGTGACAGCTTTGACAGAACAGCACAGGCCAGGCAAAGGACAAGCTGTCAGTCGACTACCTTCTGTCCTGTAGCTATCTCCCCTGGCAGCTCACATAGTCTCTGGTGCTGAAGAAAGATGTTTAGAACTTCCTCTCTGCCCTCACAAGAGAGGGCCTTTGAAGCCAGATGCCCTGAACCTGGTCCTGACTCCTGCCTCTAGGAGCTGCCTTTTAAAGGGGTTGAGGAAGGCCAAGCCTTGCCTAGACCTGACTACAGGCTAATATTCCTGATGCTAGGTCTGTTGATTTTTAAACAAGGCACTTTTGAGTATGTCAGCTCTTGCGCTTTAAGAATTCCTCTGCCTGGTTTAAGCATGGTCTTTTAATGTCTTAATTGAATTTAAATGTTAAATGTTTTTTTCACTGGAAGTTGCAGACAGTCAGGTAAATGAATGACCAACAGAGTTAGATAGTGGTGTTTATGATATTTGTGTTGGCATTGGATTCTGTTTACTTTGTGCTGCACCCACATTTCCACAAGCTGCAGCGTTCTGCCCTGTCAAAACAGAGCTGCATCTAAGAAGCTACCAGTGAAAGATGGAAGTTTTTGTCATGTGGATGGGGGGCACTGGGAGTCCTTGCTTTCTGGTGAAATGTGGGTGTCTTCATTTTGATTAAATATTTAATGCCTGCAAAGAAGTTCAAAGTGTTGGTGCGGAGGTAATTTGTACTTCTTTCCTTGAGGAAGGGAAGGCATAGTTTTGGCAGCATTAGAAGGTTCTTGATGTTATTCCTTTCATGATGCCAAGTATTTTCAGTCTCTTCAGTCTGTTACATACCATCAGATAAGCATGGTAGTATAACTGAGCTGTGTTTAAAAGATCAGCAGTGGAACTTTACTCTGACTGGCATTAATTGGCTTAATATTTCTTCTGAGGACCTGGGGGCATTTAAATACTGAGACTTGCTTTGTCAGCCGCTAAAGATCCACACAGACCCCTGTATTTGGAATACGTGTGAAAGGTTTTTTTTCACAACATGAGCAGGGAACTGTAAAAATGTCCATAAATATATTCTAATTTTATATCATTTGGGATGGATACTGCTGTAAGACAAGAGCAGGTCTTAAGGCACTGGAGAAATGGGAAAGGCCTGTGTGTTGGGAAGTTTGGTTAAGCTGAAGGGACCTGTCCAAGGCTGTGGAAGAGCTCCAGGGTGCTGACAAGGAATCACTGTCTAAGACATGGAGGCACTGTCTCAGCCAGGTGAGGCAAGAAGTCCCAGGGAGTGCTGCTGATGCTGCAGCTGACATTTAATGTGCTGCCCTGCTGAGAGGTGGATGTTAAATTCTGGTGTTTGGAAAGTTCCCAAAGAAGCTGCAGGGCACAGATGCTAGACTTAGTGTGGACCTGGAGGGTAGAGAACTGGGTTGCTGAGTGGGGATGATTACTGAACAGCATCCCTGTGAAGGGAGAGAGGAGCACAGTTCCTTCATAGTTTACAGCTTTCCTCCCAGAGGTACCTACTGCTTCTGTGGCCTGTTCTCTCCCTTGTAATCCACTGCCACTTTCACATACCTGGCACTGCATGTTACACTGTTTTCTCTGGGGAGGAATTGTGTCCTGCCCATGTGCTGTTTCTTCATCTATTGTCTCTTCAGGGTGTGTCTGACTGATGCTTATAAAATGATAATTAGCATCTTCCCTGTCTTCCAGATCAGTGGACACACTGGCTTTCTCTGTTGTTTTGTTTCTCCCCTTCCCACTCTTTGGATTTCTTTTCCTCCCAAGTACCCCTGGATCTTGCCTTCTGCATTACTCCCCATTCCTTTTCCTCACCAAGGAACTGGATGGAGGTGCTCAGCAATGTGTCTTTGCCATTGGTTGGAATGTCCTGCCACTCCATGTGCCTCTTTGCTCTTGTTATCTGTCTTATTTTTGGCTTCCCTGGTTCACTTTTTCTTTTTTTTTTTAATCCCATGGCACACCTTCCCTTCTCTGCATCCTCACTATCTGGTGGAGGCTATAGCTGAAGGAACCATACCTGGTGTGGTACATTTACTTTGTTGACTCACTCTCACAGTGGGAAGTGGGATGGAAATTAGTGGGTGAGTTGGTTCCAAAGTGGCTGTTAGGGCAGAGTGCCTTTTTTCCTTGGCTTGCCTGCTTTGTGCAGATTTAAATCTTTGGTAACTTGAAAGAGAATATTGGCCAGTCACTTGAGAGAATAAAGCATGGTATAAAATTAGGAGGGACTATCCTCATGGAACAGGACTGACAGACCTAGGAATTGTGCTTGTGCCTTGCTGCCGTGAACACAGGGAAATGCTTTTGCCCTCCTCCCATTGATCTGGATTTCCAAATGACTTTTAAAGTAACATGAAAAGCTTCCATGAGAGAGGGAGTTTGGATTGGAGCTGCATCTTGCTCCTGCAGCAACTTAAAACAACATCCTGCCAATGTCAGCTCAGGGCTCAAGGGCTGTCACCTGGGGGCTGCAGTGTGCCAGAGTCCTCCCTCTGGTGCTAAGTCCACGCCATGTTCACTTCTGATGTTCCTCTGAGCTGTTTTGTTCTCTGTTAGAGGGATGGGGCAGGAACAGAAAAGAGCCAAAATTTGAGATCAAGTCAGCCCACAGCCTAACAAGCACAGCAGACATGCCAAAAAAAAAGGCAGTTATTGGGACTTGAAATATCAAATGTCATTGCTTTATGGGTCCTTCCCTGACTTGAGGTCAGTTTGGGACAAGTTTTAGATCTCTCTACGTTTGCGGCTAATGAAAATGGTATAAAAACCTATACAAGGTGTTACAGAAATGCCCAGAATTTCCAAATGGAAAGAGCGCTCTGCCTGTGCCTGTCAGTTTTGAGACCAGTCATGTACTGGGAAGCCAGACATGCAGCTTGGGAAGCCAGGCCATTGCCATGCTGCAGTAAGGCTTTAAATGCTATGCCACGTTCTGCATTGCTTTGCTGCTGACTGACCACATGATATTGTTGCCGAGGTGAAGCTTTAAAGCAACTTTACCTGTCTCACTGTTTGTCACTACTGGAAAATGTGGTCCTGCTCCTGCTGCCCTTGCTTCCCTCCCTTTTGTGACTTACCTCTCAGTGAAGGGATTCAGCTGGCTTTGTTTCCTGCCATGTAGGTCAGTTGCTCAGCTCCACCATTGGAAGCAAAAAGAGGGAATATGGATGGACCCAGGAAAGCACTCCTTCTTGCTTCATATGTGTGGGCAGGAGGCAGGATGTACCTAGCCCTCAAAGGCTTACCCTTCTTGTCACCAGCACAAGATCATTACCACTTTATGAAAAAAGTACTTGTTTTATTTCTCTTGATTGGTTAGAATTATGTAGGAGCTGTCCTGCCAGTCTGTGACTCTTCCAGGGATAGCTGAAGGCAGCAGTATTTGAAGAGTTGCATGAGATGGGGAAAGAGTAGAATTAGAAATTCAGAAGGCTATTAAGAACATCACGAGACTTGCTCTAAAATTTACCAGTCTTGCAGCCGCACAGTGTTATCTGTACAGGGTGCTGGAAGGGGGCTCTTGCTGCCAATCTCACTGGTACCTTGTGTGGGGAGGCTGAAGGGTGTCCTTCACGCTGCAAAACAAGGGTTTCCCTTTTGCACAATATGCTCTAGAGGGAGACTGCCATCTGTTTAGAGAAATATTCTTTTCCCCAAGCTCCTCCAGCTCTTCATGCTGTTTGTATTCCTTTCAGAGAAGTTTTGAAGCACTGACATGAAACTAACTGTCCCTCCTGGGTCTGGTTTCCATTGCAGGATCTGGGATGATGACTTCTTCACACCCCATCTCAGCCAGCACTCCTGAGGGAAGCAGCTATGGTGCTATTGGTACAGTATATTCCAGAACTGGGGCACAGGGAGGCTTCTCCCTGGGAGAAGGCACTTTCAGAGTGATTTAACACCAGAAGAGAATAAAGCTGCAAGCTGCTTTAAGAGCATCTTGTAACTATTAGGGAAAAAAAAAGAAAAAGGAAACCATCAAACAACCAAATTGCAGTTTGTGAGGCTCAGGTTGCACTTTGGGGAAAAGCATCTATATAATAGAAGTGGCAAATCTGAAAGAGGTGCCCTGAGAGACTGTAATTGGAAATGTGTCTTAGGCAAAGCTATAGTCACCTGAGAGCTGTGGGTGACAATGCTGCTTCAGGATAGGACATTTACTAGTGACTGACAAAGTTCCCTTGCAGGTAAGCTTTTAGGAGCCTGTTATTAGCTCACAGCCTGCCTTTAAACCAAAGCATACTTATCCCTGGGAGGCTGAAGGGTTGTTTGCCATAAAGCAAGACACAATCGGAGTTTCTTGCCTCCAGGGGTTTCACTAGGGAAGAAACTGCTCACAGGTGAATCATGCCCTGGCAGCAGAGGAGAAGAAAGGGCTTAAAAGGGCTTAATGACCACTTTACCCCTCTTTCCCCTTTTTCTGAAGAAATCTTTTAAAAGCATTTGGGAAATGAGGGAGAAGCCTGTGTTCTGCCCACATCGATGTGGGCAATGAGCTGGGAGTTGGCCAGCCTGTGAGAAGTGCAGGCAGGTCCAGCTGACCTGTATGTGACCAGTAGCAGGGATGGAATGGGAACAAAGCTTATACTCTGCCTGCTTTGAAAAATTTACTTTCTTCTTTGTCTTTTGTTGTAGAGTATTTTTAGAAAAGCTTAGACATATATAAAGTTTACATAAAATCTGAAGGTTAACTAGGTGAGTGTGTTTTTGACCCCTAGCAGTCTACTTCTTTCTCTATATCTATCTCTTTGTCTTGTCTCAGATTTCCAGATTTCAGAGCCTGAGGTAGTAGAGTAGAAAATGTTGCGAGATGAAAAGTAATAGAATAAAAGCAGAGTGAAAACTAAAATGCAGCAGAGAGGGGAAGTTAATGGTCCTTCCAACTGCTCTTAGCTGATCTGTAAAACTTTTAGGAAAGTTTGGGATGATCTAAAATTTTTTTCCTGAACTGGCCATATCAACTTGTCGAAGCATCAGGGGCAGCTTTATTCTTCCTGGGCACAGAGGGATTGAGCCTTTACCCTGCCTGTCTCCTTCTCCCTGCTCTGGCCCAGATGAGTCCAGCTCCCGCGGTGGATGTCAGCTGTCCTCGCCAGAGCACAGGTCCCCAGCTGGTTCGGACACAGACAGCTCTGTGGAGGAGGAGAGCGACTTCGACACCATGCCAGAAATTGAGAGTGATAAGAACATCATCCGCACTAAGGTATGGCTGCTGTTGCAGCTGTGTCCCTCGTGCTGGGCCATGGGCACATCTGGGCCATGACCAGAACTGGTTACTTGAATGAAATGTCAAAAATCCTGTTCCCTTTCAGGGTGGATTTCATCTAATACAGCTGAGTGTACTTAGTCTTTTTTCATTCACTGAAAGTTTTCCCACTGTGCTAAGAGTGCTGCTGAAGTGAGTGCTTTAAAATGGAAAATCAAAATGTATTGGGGACTATTGAGAAAGGAGGAAAATGCCCAGAGAGTGTTCCAGAAAGTTCAAGGAGGTGTAAAGCTAGGGATGTACTGAGGGGCTTTAAGCCAGCAGCTCTCAAACTGCCTCTGTCATCCTGCATTGCTCTGTGTGGTTGGAGCCATTCTTGGAGATAGAGGATTTTGCAGAACTCACTCCCATGCGTTTACTGTGTAAAACCAGTCCAAATACCACCAAGCTGCAAATATGTCAAGATCTTCTACTGGCATCTGTAATCTACATTGGTTCTTTTGTGTTTTTTTCCCTCTCTCCCCACCCACTACTGTTTTAGGTATTCCTCTATCTATCAGACTTGTCCAGGAAAGACCGAAGGATTGTCAGCAAAAAGTACAAAATCTATTTCTGGTAAGGAGAGGGCAAACTGGTAAGGCCCGAACTCAGGACCCAGAGTCTCTGGTTGTAGAGTCTGCCCACATGCCCATCTTCTGAACCACTTCTGAGCTATCCTGTTACCCATTCTGAGCCTGTTCCAATCCGTAACTGCAGATCCCACATACCTCAAGTAAGGATGTTTGTGGATCAGTGCACACATGATCCTGGCAATACATTCTGTTTTGTATCATTGCTTTTAAGTGTGGTAACAACCAGTGCACTGGAATGTAATGGGAAGGGCGCTCAAACTCATGAGCTTGTGTCCGACATCCTGGCTTTTCCTATGCCCTTAACATTTGCCTCCTGTGTGCATAAGCACATGTGCTACTCTGCTTCAGGGGGTCACGATGGGATCATAACCCCAGAGCAGTGAGGTGTGCACATTCCTCCGCGAGCTCTGTGGGGTTCTTTTCTGGTATGCACCCCTGATCTTGGTGTGTGTGTAACTGCTGCTGCTGTCTCCCCTCTTGCAGGAACATCATCACCATTGCGGTGTTCTATGCCCTGCCAGTCATCCAGCTCGTCATCACTTACCAGACGGTGCGTTTGGCTCCATGGCTGTCCCCTCTTGCTTTAAACTTGCCCTGTGGTTGTGTTGTGCAAGGATGACAGTCACAGTGAAACTGGGATCACCAAGGAGTTCTGATGTGCGCGAGGAGCAGTTTACCTTAGCTGCTCTTGCTGCACTGTGTTGATGTTACTGTGAACTTGGCTCATTGAGTTTTGCATTTCTGGTATTTCTGCTTGGCAAGTGGGAGTGCTGCTGTTTTCCTGCTCAACTGATGTCTCATTTGGATGCTGTTTCATTTTAGAGACAGGAGGTATTTGATGTTACTTCTAAGAGACCGCTGAAACCAAGTAGTAGTGTTTGCTGTGATTTCTCCTCCCTTCTCCCAGGCTTTGCTGTCCTGCTGTTATGCAGATATCTGCAAGCAGGTCTGCTAGTGGGGGGGTTTGAGAGCACACAGTATCCTCTGGAGACTGTTATCAGGTTTGTGGCCTTTGACAACATCTTGTCCCTCCCTAAAAGCTTTGCAGATGTCAGTACTCCCCTGTGCCAGTGCTAGAGCTAGGCTGTGTCCTGGTACACCTTGTCTTTGTGCAGGACCGTCCAGAGGTGGGAGGATTTGCTAATGCCAGGCCTCCCATCTGCTCTCTGTCCAGGTAGTGAATGTGACAGGCAATCAGGACATCTGCTACTACAACTTCCTGTGTGCTCATCCCCTTGGGGTGCTGAGGTGAGTGAGCACTTTCATCACTGCATATTTGTCTCATGCCTCCTGAGTGTTTGTCCTGTGCCCAGGTCAGGATTTTATGCTTGCCAGGCTCACAGCAGCAGTGTTGATAAGACCTGGGAGTTCAGGACTCTGATCTTTGTGTTTTGCTCACCAGTGGTGCTCTGTTGCAGTGAGACATGTGCACCCTGGGACTTGTAGCAACTGGGTGCCCCTTGCAAATCTTTGGCACAGCAATGAGGTGTTCCCATGCTCTATTGACACTTGTATCCAAGGACCAGAATCTCTGCAAAGAAGTTCAGATCAGTCCTTCCAGTGCAGCATTTCTCTAAATAAATGTGAGAGTGCAAAGAAAGCCCAGAGTTGGGAATCTCACAGAAGTGTTAAATTAACGGGGACAAGTGAACTATTCAAACTAAAATTGCCATCTAGAGTGTAAAATTGCAGTTCGGCAGCTGCTGAGGTGGAAGGTGGTGGAGAGGGGAGCAAAATGGATTCAGCTTATCACAACCCAAGGTACAGCTTCCTGCTGCTGTGCTTGCCTTTGTCTTAAACCTTCTTTCCTGCAGTGCCTTCAACAACATCCTCAGCAATGTGGGCCACATGATGCTGGGCTTTCTCTTCCTCCTCATTGTGTTGCGCAGGGACATCCTCCACCGTCGGGCCATGGCAATGAAAGATATCTACACCATGGTAGGAAGCATGATTGCCTGGGGCTGAGTGGAGGCAGGGAAGATGAACTTAGAAACCAGAGTGATACACAATGGGTTTCCACTTGTCTTCTTTGCTGGAGGATTGAATCTTCCTCTTTTTTTCCTCCTGTGCAAAAGGGTCTAAGTGGGATGCTTATGTTCCTGCACACCTCAGTTCTTTACAACTTACATTATGTCCATACTGCTGTGGTGGTGACCCAGCCTGGGCCTGTGAAGACAAGGAGATTAAGAGAGGAAGGATTCCCATAACTCTGGCTTTTCTTGCAGCGCTTGCTATAAGGAACTGAGACAGTAGCAGTGTCCCAAGATGCTTCTCTCTATAGTGAAATTTGATTTCTCTTACACAGGAGCTGCTTATGATAACTCAGAGAAATCTGGCTGCCTTTGAAGCAGAGCTTCTTGTAGCCAGAGCTTCTGTAATCTCTTGTGGGAGAGGTTGGAGAAATCTGCAGCCCTGTGGGCAGAGGTGCTGGTGGTTTCTGAAGACAGCTCTGTTCTTATGGGCTTGGTAGCAATTAAAGGCATTAGCAGCTGTAGGGGTCTACTACTTGTGGTTTTCAGGTGAAATCTTGGCCAAAGTGTGATAGAAATGCTTTCTCACATTGGCTGATGGGCTCTGTTCAGGTGTTTCTAAGACCTTACTGACCACAAAAGCAATTCTGCTCAGTCCTCTCTCAGTTTTGGGCAGGATATAGCATGGCATGAGGTACAGGAGATTTTCAGTCTCGTGATGTCAGTACCAAGACACTGAGGTCTTCAGATCAGAACTTCAGCATGATTAGCTTAGGTTTGCTGCCTGTGGATTCATCTGGCTATGCCATGTGTCTAAATCCAGAGCCTGTGGTTACACACAGGACACTGTGCTGCACTGGTGACTGGAGGACTTGTCTAGGAGTTAGGAGAGATGAAATGATGGAGAATGGAAGCTTTCCTATGATCAGAACACTGAAGGCACTTACTATACAGCTCTGCTCTCTTCCAGGACTATGGGATTCCAAAGCATTTTGGTCTCTTTTATGCTATGGGCATTGCTCTGATGATGGAAGGGGTGCTCAGTGCCTGTTACCATGTTTGCCCTAATTACTCCAATTTCCAGTTTGGTAAGCTGAGTTTCCTTTCTCCTTTTTAACTGGAGCTAGGATTTGCCATGTTCTGTCTCTTGCTGAGTTGCTAGCATTTCCCAACTCTCTACTCTTACAAATCCCCCTGGAGCCTGCCCGTTTCAAAGCTCAGCCAGGAGGTTGTAATGCCCTGTCGGCACTTATTTTCTGATCCCCTTTAGTTTTTGTTTCCCAGAACATGGAAGATGTGCTGCTGCAAGGTGGCAAAGCACCAAGTGCTGTACAGTGTAGTGCAACAGCAGGGCCAAACCCAAGGCTGGCAGGCACAGATCCCTGATGCTTTGTGTGCCCTTGGAACAGCTTTCTGGGGCCACTGGCAATAACTGTGTGCTGTTTGTGTTGTGTTCCTCCACAGACACCTCCTTCATGTACATGATCGCAGGACTCTGCATGCTCAAGCTCTATCAGACCCGGCACCCAGACATCAATGCCAGCGCCTACTCTGCCTATGCCTCGTTTGCTGTGGTGATTTCCCTGGCTGTCCTTGGAGTGGTATGGTTCCGTCTTACTTGGCTGCTTCTCTGGGAAGGAGATGGCATGGCTGGGAACATGGCTTAGGTGTGAAAATGACTGGAGAAAGAAGCAGTGTAGGATAAGAGTGTGTTAAGCAGCTGTTAGCATTTGAATTCTCAGTTGTGCTGGGCTTTGCTGCTTCCTTTCCCTGAGCTTTCAGGTAGGAGAAAAGCAGAACAGTTTCCTCTAGGTGGGCTCTTTTTTAGAGCTTTGCCCACCACATGCCATCCTTCTCCAGAGGAGAAATTCATGCATACAGATATACATGTCCAAGCCCACAGATGGTCTTCCTGTGGCATGATTCACACTGGAGGAAAGAGGGGAGAGGGCGGCTGGGCTTCCAAGACAGGTATCTTATATCTAGTTGCTTGTGCCTATTTCTCCTCTTTGGAATACTCCATGTTGTTTGTCACAGCTTCTGCAGATGGTTTTCCTATCCCTGAAGAGGAGCAGGGCTAGGATAATGTCTGGGGGGCTCTCGGGCAAATTCCTGGAGTACCTGCCTACGGAAGGACACTGGAGCAGAAGCTACAAGACTTTGCCTGTTTGCTTGTAACATTGCAAGTTCTGAGCTGGGCTCATCAGAATCCTCAAACTGTGCTTTACCTTAGAGGTCTCTGCTTCTCTTCTTTTGAAGGATTCATTTTCATTCATCAGTAACCAGGCAAAATCCATGGAATTCCTGCTCTGAACTAGCAGCTAGATCCCAGTGGGCTGTCAGCTTCTCATTATCATATAATGCAGAGGTCTCTGTTTACGTGACTGTGGGATAAGGCATGCAGGAGGAGCTGGTGATCTTGGGACTTCCCAAGAATCTCTTGGTAGGTGTGGTAGATCTTGACAAGGTTCAAAACACTGAGACTTGAGTATGGATTGCTCTGTCTTCTTTTGTGGAATGCTTTGAAGCTATTCAGTGGAGCTTGAAAGCAGCATGTCTCCCTTGTTCCATTCATGGAGAGGTGGCTTTTCTGCTTGCTTTTTGGCATGTGGGTTTTTTTCTCTGCCCACACAAAGTGAAAATTTCAGGCAAGTGCTTTACCTCAGGGTAATGAAGTGTTCACAGACTGACGGCAGATCAGAGTTTCTGGACTCCTTTCTTGTATGAATGAAAAGTTAGGATTTTAATGTACCTTTAACCTGTGCTTGCAGGTTACATCCAGTCCTTAAATAAAATGAAAATGCACAGTAGGAGCAAATGTCTGCAGAGCAGTTCTGTCCTTTTTGGGCTACTTCAGTACAGTTGTTAAAGAAATAGTTGGTTCCCTGACTGCCTTTGTAAAAATCTACCTCCTTCTCTTGAGCTTCTGCCCAGTTCAACAGTAAAAAGTCTCGCCTTCAAGTCCCTGCATTTCTTTTCTCTGGGCCAGCTGCTGTCCATCCAGTCTTGTATAAAAGGGCATTCAGAAAAAACGGTCTCCTCTCCAGGATGCGGAGCTCCTCTTGCTTCTCTGGACTTTGTTTTGAATTTGTTTTCTGGTTGAAAGATTTAGGGTTTTTTTCTGTGTTCAGTGAGGTTGTTTAATATCCCATGGTGATACAGGACAGGAAAGGATTGTCCTGCTGAAAAAGGGCTTAGTTTACTTTTAAAATGTCTTTGCTTTCAGGTGTTTGGGAAAAATGACATGTGGTTCTGGGTTATTTTCTCAATGATCCACGTTTTGGCCTCACTAGCTCTCAGCACCCAGATCTACTACATGGGTCGCTTCAAGATCGGTGAGTGCTGTCACTGAACCATCTCCTCCTGGGTGTGTGGGGGCCTCCTGTCCTCACCTGTGCAGCACAGTCCTGTGTCCTCTCTTCTGGGCTACCCTGTCCTCTCATCCATCTGATGCTTTCCTGGCCTCTGAAGTTCTTGTGCTTCCCAGAGCAGTGGGAATCAGCAGGAGCTGTGTCCTCTGTGTGGCAGGACTGCTGGGCTCTGAGGGAACTGCCATTCAGCTGCAGTTCTCCCTAGTGCTGTGCTCAGAGAGGTGACCTACACGCTGTCATGGAGCAAGGTGGGAGAGGGTCTGGTGGGGAGCCTGGCTCTTGTGCTCTGTTTATAAACCTATTTCTTCTTCCTCTTATGCCCCTGTCTGCCTCAGATGGCCCTGACTCAGGTAACTGTACACAGCTTTTTTTTTTTTTCCTGTTGAACCTATTGTGCTGAGGTATAGTAGCCAGGGATTGCATGGATGTGTGCCGCCTGGAGTTAGCTCTTGGGAAGTGAAAACAGTTTGCCAGCAGCACTGCCAGTACTGTTCCTTGGCAGGAAGGGAGTGATCCAGCACAGGGGAACTCAGATCTTGGTGCAGGAGCCTTTTCAAGCTCTGTGTTGTGCCTAAAGGGGAACATGTGTATTCATGCATGTTTGTCCATCCCCACTGCCACTGATGGCTCTGCAGTGAAGCTTCTGAAATGATTTTGAGAGCAGGAGTGCCTTGAGTGTGCTCTGCTCCTCTAGGACCCTCTAAAGCCTGTGGGGGCTGTTTCTGCTGTTTCCCTGCTCTGGCAGCTTTTTCCGTGGAAGGAACTTTTCCCCCTTCCTACATACACACACCTCTCTTCCAGAGACGGGGTTGCAAAGCCAGCCTCTTTACACATACAGGCAAGGCCTGTGTGACTTCTGGGCAGTGCTAGTGTAGAGGGGGGTTTTAAATGTATTTTTGTTGTAACCTGTTGTCCTGGCCAACTGCCATCTACATCCTCTGGTGGGTGCCCTTCTGCTCAGCACAGACTGCTTCCAGAGGGCAAGACATGAATCTGCTGACACCTGGGGTTCTCTGTTGTCAGCTGGTGGGAGTCAGCTTCTTCCTCATAGGCATTTAACAGCTCACTGTGCTAGCTGTTCTGGCTTTTTATCCTTTCCTTTGACAGACATGGGTATATTTCGGCGAGCAGTGATGGTGCTGTACACGGACTGTATCCAGCAGTGCAGCCGACCAATGTACATGGTAGGTGACTTCTCATCCCAGCACCTCTCAGCAATTCCTCACTTCTTTAAGAAATGTGTAGAGGAAAGAGGTGGAGCTATTTGAAAAAGGCATGGTCCTCACTTCCCCCAAAATGATTGGGTAAATATAGCTCTTTGCTGGAGTGGTTTACCTCCAACCTCCAGGCCTCCCCTGATCTCAGCCTTGGTGAACAAAACATCAGAGCAAAGGTGATAAAAGCATGACAGGATTTGCCTTTGCACTTGCTCTCTGGGAGCATCCATTCAGAGGAACAGGTACGAGGCTCTGTGCAGTGCAGCCTCTCTGGGGAAGGCTGGAGCTATTTTGGGTCTGTGGCTTAAGCAAAAGCAATTGCTATTTCTGCAGCACTTCAGGGCAGATAGCAAAAAGTTAAGAAATGGTGGCTGTTACCTTGTGTCCCACTGATTGCTTTCTCCTTAGCAAAGAGTGCTAATTACGGCTTGAAGCCACATGGAGTTTTTATCCATATGAGCATCCTATCCTTCTTCTTAATATTTTATTTATTCTCCTATCTCTGAATAAGCAAACTTGGTCCACTCAGACATGAAGTAAGCCTGGCCACCCTGAAACAGCTACGTTGTGAAAGCAGCTGTGAGCATAAATGCACATGCCCCACAGATACAATTCTTCCACCTGCTGTTGTTAACAGTGCTTCCCCAGCTAATGGTGAGATGGCAAGAAAAAATAGCTCCCTGGATATGTGCAGGATGCTGTCCAAAGCTTCCTCCTGCTACCTCTTTCAAGCACATCCTTGGTCTCTGCAATAATTCTTTTGTAAAACGGGGAGGGAAGGAGTCTAACTAGAAAAAGAGTAGAAGCAGTCAAAGGATTGACAGAATGCCCTGAGGCTGATCCTTAGATGCTTAGTTTCCTTGCAACACTTGCCTAAAATTTTTGAGGGTCAGAGAAGTATCCATCTGATAAAAGCTCCCACAGAGCCAGGTGCATGTGCATTTGCAGGAACTGGACTCCAAATGCTCACATAATGCTCTCCTGAATTTCTGAGGCAAAGGCCTTTTTGCATACTGTTTTCATTTCATATGATCATCAATGTCTTTTCTCTAGGACAGGATGGTGCTGCTCATTGTTGGGAACCTAGTTAACTGGTCATTGTAAGTACTGGAATGTTGGTGCATGTGGGCAGCAGGATTTGTTACTGGGACACAGGTGGCCTGGAGTGATGGGGAGATCCAGCAGTGTCTGTGCAGTAATCCTGTGCTGGGGCCCTTCTGACACGTTTTGTCAGGCAGGCTGATCTGAGCGTGGCAGGCAGATCCATAGGATGTAGTACAGCACTAGAGCTACATGGACTATCCCCAGAGTGTTTCAGCTGGGGGTATCTCATGGCTCATGTTTGAGGGAGCTTGTGCAGGGCTAGCCTGGTACTGTGCTGCTGTGTTGTGCTTCGCACAGAGGCATCTCTGGCACAGCCAAGGTTCAAGAGACCTGGCATACCCTCAGTCACAGAGCTCAGCTGAGCAGTAACTGCATGGGAGGGATCAGCTCTTGGATGAGACCTAAAATTATTGCCCCTCATGCTTTTCACTAAAGCTGCTTCTCAGAGACATGCCTTCTACCAAATGTATGGTCTAGGGCCAGATCCTGCCAAGTGAGATGTGTTTGACCATGGGTTGGAAGCAATCCAGGGCCCTTGCCTGTCCTTTGGAGTCTCCAGTTGCTTCAGCAGCTGACCATGACTAAATTTTCTTGGCCGGGAGCAGTTGCAAACAGTGCATTTCCTCCAGGGAACTGGGAAGCTGTGGCACTGGTGCTGTATCCCACGGTCCTCACGGTGGGTAGAACAGTGTGTGGCTGTCAGTTTGGGGATGTACCCTATCCCCAGTGAAGGAAGCCGCCTGATGTCCCTTCTATCCTCTCTCTCAGTGCTATCTTTGGTCTGGTGTATCGGCCCAGAGACTTTGCCTCCTACATACTGGGAATCTTCATTTGTAATCTGCTGCTGTATCTGGCCTTCTACATCATCATGAAGGTAACAGGAGGCCCCTGTCTCCAAAGGGAAAACGATGGGCCTTTTATCTGGCTGCAATTTGGGTTCTGTAGTGCTGCAGAGGGATGTGGAAGGACCTTTGTGGGGGTCTGGGTGGGACAGGGTGTTGGGGAGGGATGGTGTGTAGTCATTTCAGGAGTGGCTGGGTTGTGTCTTTGGGAGGTGGGCAGCCCTTCACAAATGCAGATAGTACAGGCTGATGTGTGAGCCGTGTGCATGGCTCTGTCCCATGGAAAGAACTTAGGGTGTGTCCCTGTCTGCAGCTCCGCAGCTCTGAGAAGCTCCTGCCTATCCCCATGTTCTGCATCGTGGCCACAGCAGTGGTGTGGGCAGCTGCCCTCTACTTCTTCTTCCAGACCCTCAGCAGCTGGGAGGTAAATTTCCTTTTTACTGTTCTTTTGTCCATCTCTTTCTCATCGTCTTTCCTTCCTGGTGTTTGTTTTGCACAAAAATGACTGGAGAAGAGTCTTGGGGTGCTCATGGGGAGCTGAAAGGGTTCAGCTCATTTAGCAGACTTGTGAAGGGAGCATGGGAAGCTGTGCTGAGCCAAAAATGACTTGTAGCTGTGTAGAGGCTATTTATAACCAGGTCATCTGGAGGTGACTGATCCTTCCTAGGGGACAAAGGAGGAGTTGGGGATCTGGAAGGAAAGCTGGGATAATCCTGACCAGTGCTGGTGGAAGATATCCCTGGAGCAGACGGCCACCTGGAGTCGACCTGGTCATATTGCCTGGGATTGTTAGGGCTCTTGGTGACCTGGAAGGCCATTAAATCCTGACTGGGTGCCTTCTAACAGGATGTCACATCCATTTCCATGGAAATGAGGGGCTTGCTGTAAGGTCATCTGGTGGAGGCTGTGCAACTTGTGCTGTGCAGGACCTCAGATGTGGAGATCAGAAGGTTTCTCTTGCATATGGGTTGTCCCTGATCCATTTTGAGGTCCAAGTATAACATTGTGTTGTTTCTGGCCTGCCCATGCCACGTTTCTGGCCAGCACAGAACCTTTTCCTGGATCCTGCTTGGAGGATTAAGACAGGGTGATCCCTATAGGGTCTAGTGTGGCTAGTAAGGGCCCAGCAGGGGTGGGTATCAGGTCCTGACCCTCTGCCTCCCTTCTAGGAGACTCCAGCAGAGTCCCGGGAAAAGAATCGGCCATGCATCCTTCTGGGATTCTTTGATGACCATGATGTCTGGCACTTCCTCTCTGCAGCTGCCTTGTTCTTCTCCTTTCTGGTGAGTCCTGCTGAGCATCCCACTCTGCTGGATGGCCTCATTCTCTCTTTTCACCTTGCTCCCCTCTAGCCACATGAACCTATGACTGTTCCAGAACTCCACAGAAGACCCCCAACTCCACCGCTTGGCTCAACCTCCAGACATCCTTCACAGTGGGATGCTCCTTGTCAGTGGGATCAGGCTTTCTCCTTTACCTTATTACTCTCCCAGTGCCTCCTGGCCTCAAATTACCTCTGGGGCTGTGGGTCACACAGTTGTGGGGAAGCTGAGGGACTGCTGATTGTGACCAATGACTCATGGATTTGTGAATACCTCCTATAAAGGCAGGGCCTGGAGATCTGAAAGGAAGATGTTCCTGGCTAGCAAGACCTGAATCTGGCTTGCACTTTCCTCCTCAGGTCCTGCTGACCCTGGATGATGACCTGGATACCGTGCGCAGGGACAAGATCCCAGTGTTCTGAGTCCCCAGCGACAGGAGCACAGAGGTGTCCCAAACCACTCAGCCAAAAGCACTGGGCACTGGTGTCTGTGGAGAATGAGCCTGTTTCCATGGCCAACAGCCCAGTGGGAGCAGGGAGACCAGATTCTACAGCAGGCATGAAGGGGGGTGCTGTGGCAGCTGAGGTGGGACCAGGAGGGAAGACAGAGTTACTTCTTTCCTGCGGCATCCTCTGGGGCAGGCTTGATCCAGCGGCCAAGGCCAGTGCGCAGCCCTCTGGCTTGTGGGTGCAGTGCGTGCTGGAGACAGTGAGGGAGGAGGAAACAAACAAGGGAGACGTGTTAGAGACCTTTGCTTCCTTCCATCCTGCTGATGTGCTCCACTTCCTCTCTGGCAAAGCAGGCTTGAGAAGTGCCATGCAAATCTTCCTGCACAGGGAACTAATGCCTACACCTGCTGCCCTTGGAGAGTCCCTTCAGCAGCACAGGATGAGCATTTGGTTCCTGTACTGCAGCAGATGAGGGAGCAAATGACTCCAAACTGAGGTGACAGTGGGGGCACTGTGCTTTCTTTTTTCCTCTTTTGTTGGAGAGATTCCTTCAGTAGCTGGTGGGGAGCCATGGTACCAAGGCTGCAGCGTTGGTGGGAGATGGTGAACTGGAGCTACCTGTGAGGGCTCTGCCAGACTCAGAGCCTCCTGCATTGCTCTGTTGCAGCCTCTCAGTTGCTCCTTTTGAACAGCCACGCTCCTCTGGCAGCTCCAGTGCTGGCACTTGGCAGTGTGCTGGTCTCTGTCATGATACCACTCGTGCTCTCCTCAAGTGACCCTGAGAGAGGCCTCACAGCACAGCCACAGCCTTGTGTGGCAGCCCTTGGCTCCTGCTGTGTGCCAAAGGGACTGGGTGGAACAGGGAGGTTTTCCAGCAGCCTCAGACTTTCTCCTCTCATGAGCTTCCCTTGGACAGCTTGGCAAAGCAGGTTCCCTTATGGGCTGGGAGGGTGAAGATTTTGGGGCAGTTGGTGTTGAGGTCTTTAGCTCATGATGTGGACCAAATTTTCTTCTCCAACTTGTCTGAATCTGAAATTAGTTTTTTAATGGCTTCTGCATTCTTTCCAGTTTATTAGTTACTTAAAAAAACAAGAATAAGGTGTGAATTATTTCAGACCTTGCATCTAAAATGGGACCTGTTCTGCTAATTTGCAATTAAAAAGCATTCTTTGAGGCCTGCTGTCTTTATTGTTGTCTGCCTGAGCACTTTTACTTTGGTGCCATGTGCATGTAGCCAGTAATGCAAAGGTTTCATTCCACTTCTGCTTACTAAAGTAGATTACTCTGAAGTTTTACTCCAAGAGTCTGTATCTCATTGAAGAGTTCTGCACCAGCTGTTTTTTATTTTTTTTTAAGTTGGAGCTTGCTGAGATGGTTAATAAAATGGATGTTCCAGGTTCCCTGCTCTGCAGGTTAATCTAAATTCTTCTTGCTCCTGCTCTCAGCAGCAGCAGAGACAGCATTCAGGGCAGAGGAGTGCCAAGCTGCTGCTATCCTTGGGACTGTCACAGGTGTTTCTGGAGCATAGGTGTGGGTGACCTGCTTGTTCTCTTAACCAAATTGCCTTTGTGAGGCTGTGTAAAGAACAGACACTGTTTGTCACTGTAGTCCCTCAGGCAGGGTGAGGAGAGGGCTAGAGGAGGAATGACACAAGAGGCTGCCAGTCTTTATCTTCCCAAGCAGAGCTGTGTTGCTGTGAAGGGTGCCATGGTAGCTGTGCCGGACTGAAGGAAGACCTCTGTGCCCCCAAATTTGTCCAGTTCTGGGGACACATTTTTATAAAATATACTTTCTCCCTGTGTTTTCATAATCTGTAGTCTGAGACCTTTTTCCAAGCTTGTATTTGTTTCTAGACAGGAAGCTGGTTATCTTCTCTAAATTGAAATATGAGGAAAAAATAATGTTGAACAGCAGTTGGAAGCCTTGACATAAGAGGTAGACAGCATATGGGCTCGCTGGGTTGAGCAGAGATGAGCACAGCATGGGATGGTAAAGTGGTAGCAGGGAGGGGGAGAGGGGGGCTGGAGAACAGCACAGAACAAACAGAAAACCATAACAGAATTCAATTAAATACAAGGAAAGGCACCTCAAGCCTGAGAGTTGGGAGGGGTTAGAGTAGTCTCCCTGCTGCTTCCAGCTTGCTGCAATATTTTAAAAATTTTTCTCTTAGCTTTTCCCTGCCTGCTGGGCTCTGTTTGTGTTTCAGCTCTCCCACTTAGTGGTTGCCTAACTCCTTGATGGCTGTGGCTGCTAGTGGGTCTGGCTGGGCATGCAGGTACTCTGGGCTACCAGCTCTCCCAGGCACGCTTGGCTCTGCAGCCCCCAGAAATGCAGCTTGTCTTGAGTGCTGCTGTCCTCCAGGCCACTGCCCTTGGGCAGGAAGAGCAGCTTGCTGGGTAATAGGGGACCTTAATTCCCTGATTTGCAGGGGTCATGCTGTTGTTTTCTCACCTTTCTCTGCTCACAGAGGGAGAGATGTGTAGGGGTTAAAGCACAGCAGCATCATGAAATTGTGTTGAGAAGTCAGGAGGCCCTTTTTGCTGCCCATGGGCTGGTAGTGGAGTCCCTGTTTCCCATTGCTATGCCCATGCTTGGGATAAGCTGCTGTCACAACTCCTGAAAGGGAAATAACGGTGCCATGGCAGGGACACCTCCTCCTAGAACAAGTTGCTCAACCTCCTGTCCAACCAGGCCATTCTAAAGATGGTCCATCCACCACCTCTCTGGACAATCTGTTCTAATGTTTTACCACTCTCACTGTAAAAAACTTCTTCCTTATATTTCATATATTCCTTGTTGTCTTGGGAAATGTAGGTAAAATTGTTCTGCCCAGTACAACTGAAAGGAGAAGGAAACAGCTTCTGTACAATACTAATATCCCCTCACAGGTTAGGAGAACTACCAGAATCATGTGAGCTGTTACAACTCTCCCTCGAGCCTCCGGACTGGCAGAAGAGCGGCCAAGACAGGGGGAATGCACTGCAGTGAAAGAGGAAGGCAGTTCCCTTGTGTCTTGTTCCCCCTCCCCTCTGCTATGACTGAACTGTACACTGGCTTTCACTGAAGAAACAAAAGCCCCTCTGTCTTAATACTAAACTTCAGTCTTTTTTTAAATTAAGACCTTCCCTAAAGGCAACTTCCATACCTGCAAGAATCTTGAGGTTTAAAAGCTAGGTTTTCTACAGCCCCTGAAAAGAATTATTTCCTAATAATTCTGTCAACCAGTATTGTGCAGTCTCTTCCAAAAGCCTTTACTTACCTTGAATGGGCTCTCATCTGAATGGTATCCTTTAGCTTTAAACTGTTACAAAACAACTTAGACCACTTCCAAGCCAATGCAAGGGGATGTGATGAGAAGCATTTTATAAAATGAAGTTGTATCTCAACAGCGATCACTGTCCCTGGGGCAGGGACAGCACCTGCCACGTATTTAAATTCTACACAATCAGTATTTATTACTTCTGAATGACATAGTTTTATATCTCCAACTACTATACTGCATTACTCTCGTATACGCAGAGAATGTACATCAGTGGAAAACTCTTGACAGTAAATCTCCCATCTCAAAGCAAAGCTTTTATTTTTATCTCTACTTAAGAGTGAATGGCATAGCTTTCCATGGAGAAAGAAGCAGTATTAACAAGAACACAATATTCAAAGAGTGCTTTTCTCCTTTTTTTTAATAAAATACTATCATGTTCATATCTATACAAATAATTATTACAACTATTAAACAATGTATTACATTTAACAATAGAAATCTCAGAACTCTGAATAAGATCATGGTTTGGGATATTTACACCTGAATGCAACATATTTGTAAAAAGATGTCAAAATAAACAGAGCAAGATCTTATTTACAATTGGAAGATTATGTTCCTGTTCATTCACTGTAGATTTCTACTGCCGAGTTTCTATTTTCCGTTACAAAATAGTAAGGACTTTCCACTGGGACCATATCCAGGTCATTTACAGCTGTATAAAACAACACAGCAGAATACTCTGGACTGAACATAAGTAATTTACATTGTGGAGGGCAACAGCATCTTTGATTAATCTCCTGTGGCAAAATCCATACTTGCTTCTCTCCTCACAGTGAGCAGGCAGGAACAGGGTCCAACCCCCCACTAGATTTGTTGTTTCACACTTGTGATTGCCAAAACAGCAGCACATACTGCAAACTTGGAAATCTTCTCATAAAGATACTTCTGGTGAGGCATAAAAAAAAGCCTTTTTAAAAAAAAAAATTATCCCAGAAAAACTGGTATCAGCAAATAATAAACAATGTCTGTGTAACTAAGCAGGGCTTGCTCGCAGAGAGTATGAATTTGTATCATCAGGACCAAAAAACTCTGCTAAATCTTTCACCAGTTCACAGAGTAACCTTCTTTCAGTGGGAATAAAGCCTTGGTGCTCTGAGGTTTTCAATTTATGGATTGCAGAGGCAGTAGGAAATTGGAAACACTCTCACACAAACCTCTGTCTGCTACCCATGCTGGATCCCAGCAGTGGGAGAAGGGAACAGCAGTAGGTGGTAACAGGTCAGGTGATAGCAAAGAATGGATCTTCTTACAGCACTGTATCAGAAAACAAAACAAATCTGACTAATCTAGTATAAACAGATTCAGTGCTACTGTATTGCCAGGGGATGTAGGATCATTATTAAAGTGATGAGCATGAAACTTACTAGGGGAACAGCAAAATATGACAGCTCTTAGCACACTCAGTCATCCAGAAACAGTGGGTATTAGTGACTGAGTCCTTGAGCCAGGACTGCATAAGTACCTCAGGTGAAAAAAGGTGAAAAAACAACAGGAGACCAGAAATAATTAAATGGCCCCTCTTCTCCAGCCACACCCTCTGCAAGTTGCCCTGCCACATGACTTGTTTCCTGCACAAGCACTACAGACACCAGCCAGAGTAGCAGCAGCAGCATAGCTGTGAAGTGCAGTAGGAAATCTGTGCAAAGTTCTGGAGGCTCAGGACTAGCACCATGCTTTTACTTTTTTTTCAGAGAGGTGCTCTTCCACCTGGGCTGCAGCACAGTGACAAGCTAGAAGTATGGGCTGGAAAACCCATTCTAGTAAGGCTCAGCCCCCAGCTCAAATAAAAATTCTTATTTTCTTTAACTGTTCCTAAATGAGGTCCTTTCTCTCAAGAAAAAGGAACACAAATATTAACACATTACTATTTTATTGCCTGCTTTCAAATTAGTCTCTCTCTGCTCTTCCTCTCCTAGGCTGTTCAAGGGATTAATATGGACTACAATGACATAAATTCAATCCAGCCCAATATTATTTATTATTGTTTATTGAAGACATTTAGGCCAAGCTGAAGCCCACAGCCACACAATGCCTGTCAGGTGTGGCAGTCCCACCCCAGAGTTAATGCCCAACCTTTCCCTTCCACTGGTGTTTTTTCTAAATTAAGGGGTACTGGGTATTTTTCCTTCCTTCAAAGCCAAAACAAACCCTGTGTAAATAACCTTAAAAAAATATTATGGAACAGAAAATGCCATTCTCAGGCTAACAAATCACAGCTAAACCCACAAAATCTTTTCCAAGTACATCTTGAAAAACAAAGGAACTGTTAATTGCCAGGTAGTCCTCAGGAGAAAATCTATGTCATCGATGCTTGCTGAAGAAAATGTATTTATGTGTCAAATGGTTTCATAACAAATAAACCAGAATAATTCCATCTGCAGAAGCTCCTTTTTCAAACTGCCCTCCAAGCGCAGATCAAGGTAAGGTGATAGTTTACCTTAACCTGACAGCTAAGCACAACAGGTTCAATGGGAGGGGAAAGGAAAACTGAAGAAAAGGACTTGTAAGATGCTGCATTTGCTCCTCTTCCTGAGCAGAGCCTGAGATCCTGGGGAAGGACTGAGCCACTGACCTATCAGTGCCACAAACTGACCTACAAAACTAACTGCAAGAAGCCTGGTGGATGTGGAATGGCAGCCAGGATTAGTTTACACCAACAAGGAAAACAACAAACAATAATTAAAAACTAACAGAACTGTAACATCTAATTTCCCTTCTTTTGATGTGAAATATCCAGTCCCCCACTGTTGCTCCTAAAGGCAAAAGAGCATGAACATGAGAGAAGCTGAAACCCACAAGCTGCTCTTGAACCAGACAACCAGGCCAGGTTCAACATTGAAAGCCCATCTTGGGTGGCCAATTACACCAAAAAGCTATTAATTAATTAATAATTAAAGTTATCTAGAGGCCAGTCAGCAGTGTAAATATCAGAATTTAGATGAATGTGTTGATATGAGGCCCTCACAGAGAGGTCTGCCTCTTTTCTTGTCACAGCAGTCTCCTGATCCCACACCAACACCATGGGACCATATAGAATCATGTACAACATGTAAAGAGACTCACACAGAGCCTCAACTGAAATTGCCATGTTCGGAAGGGGAATGAAATTATATTTCTCCATCCCAGTCTTGTAAGATTTCAGAAGAAGGCCTAAGAAGGATGACATGCTGCTTCAGTACCCTGGGATGAATCCTATCTGGCTAAGTGGATCTGTGGACGTTCAAGTGTTGTAACAGGTTTAAGTTAATAAGCTCTCTCCAGTTTTCAAATACATAATAAAATAGTGTACTTTTCCCAGCAGAGGAAACTAGTATGTTTTTTTGTGAATGTCTGGAATGATGAGCAGGCTAGAAGTCAGGGCTTAATTTTTCAGCTTAATTTTTAAAAAATTTTTTAGTTTGTCTTGAAAGCCAAACCCATTGCTGCACATGTGATTCCATTTAAAGAGAGCAAGAATGGGTGCATTTGCTTCCCTCCTCAAAGACCAGAAAAGTGTGTAATGCAGAGTGGCTGCTGCTGCAATACCCATCCTTACCATCCAGAACCCATGGAAGTCACTGTTACAAAACTCACCACCTGAGGTAGACCCTTTGAGACTTACTGCACTACAGACACCCCTTCGGTCGAGTCTCACCAGGGCACACCCAGACCTGCAGTTGGCTTAGTTGGTTTGAGGCTGAGAACTGACTCACACCTAACCCCTGTCCCCTGCAGAGGCCAGTGGCTGCCACTTGGTGACTGCACTGTGGCAGAGAGAAACAGCCTTGCTGTGAACTGAAATACTCAATTACTTGCAATAAACAGAGAACTGATGCACCACTTAAGGTAAGTTCCACCTGAATTAAATCATGATTCCAGGCAGAAAGGGACGTGGGGGTACTGGCTGACAGCTGACTGAACATAAGCCAACAGTGTGCTCTGGTGGCCAAGAAGGCCAATGGCATCCTGGCCTGTAGCAGGAATAGTGTGGCCAGCAGGACCAGGGAAGTCATTCTTCCCCTGTACTGGGCACTGGTGAGGTCACACACATTTTTATGAATTTCTGCCCCGTTAGAAGACAAAGCACACTGCAGAGACATCAAATAAATAAAATTTACCTAATTATTTCCCTTCTTTTAAAATAATTAGGACCAAAATTTTTGAAAGTCCTGGAGACTCAGCCAGCACACACACATTCACTCTATGTTTCATGCATCTACAGACACATCATCCTTCCTCAAATCCTAATGTGTGTTTCACTCTCAACACATACATGTTCATCCATGTTCCTCTTTCAGCCACAAACACACAGGTTTAGATAAAAAGTGCATTCAAGTGCAGAGTACTGATACTAACTCAGGCTCAATCCTATCAGCAATATCAAGTAAAAACTGTGCCCCAGGAATCTCCATTCATTCTGTGGGATGCAACAGGCTCAGTCCTTCTCCCATATGCTGCCTGGTACAATAAAGGGCTGTCACTCATAGAAAGCAGAAAGCTGGTGTTAGAGCATGGGCCAAAGAAAAGTACAGAGGGGGGAAAAAAAGACATTAAGAAGGTGCTAAACAAGGTACAAAACCCACCCTGAGGTAACCTGCAGCAATCAACAATGAAATGGCAACAAACACGGCTGCTGACTCTGCTGACTGCAGCAGGAGTTGTGAGCAACACTGAAACATTGACTGAGTTCTGCAGTAACTGAAGCCACTGTTGAAACACATCCAAACAAGATTCTTAGAAACAGAAAGCCATTGGTTATAGAAATCTAAATTTTCTAAAACAGTATTTTTAATTGCTGACCATGGGAGCACACAGTAATTTTCACCAGGTAAAGTCAGCCTTAAGTCAAGTGTATGCAACAAGCTTGAGACAGACAAAAGCTGCACAACAAATGCTTTTTCCAATTAGCACTGGGTTAGCACAGACTTGACTTGTGTTGAAGCTCCTGAAGATATTTTACAAAGGAAAATGAGAAACCCAAACCCTTCCAAGGTCCTCTGCAGTTTCAGGTAAACACATCATGAACAAACTGACACCTGCAGCACTTGCTTCCTGTCTCCCACACAGATGCCCTCACTCCACGTATTACTAAGGGAAGCCCTTACCTTGCGACAATCGGACATCAAACTTGATTGTTGGAAAATCAACAACCAGTATTTGCACAGCTCTCAATGTTGCATCCTTACCATTTCTAGTAAGTAAGCATTGCTATAGGCACTGGTGCTTTACAGTTATTAAGGTGGGTGGAAGTATGACATGTATTTAAATATGGAGAGTACCATATACATACATTTAGACAAATAAACAGTGATGTCGTGAATGGTCTCTCCAGGGGTGCCACTAAGATCTGCTTCCTTCTTCTTAAATATATAAACAACACATCAGACCAGAAATCAGTTTGCCAGTTTTCATACAGCTGAGCTGCAGTCGTGACCTAAAATATGGCTTATATTGTGAGCAGGGCGGTTTGAGGGCTGCTTGGAAGAATCTGAAGCAGATGTGTTTGCAATGGAAAGCAAAGGCGACATCGCAGAGCCATCTGGAGGAAGAGCTGTGGCTATTTCTGGAAACAAAGAAGTTAAGTTAAAATTGGATAAGTGTGATGTGTTGGTCATATGCATTGGTGGCATATCTGGAAGCAAAGGAAAACTTGGTTGAGCAAAACCAACAGGCCTGGGAGGAGACAAAATGGATCCAAATCGATTGTTTAAACCTCCACTGCTTGGCTTCTCAGTGGTTGGGTTTGGAAACATTTGGTTGGGAAAATAAGGGATAGAAATGTCATTGGAGAGGGTAGGGTGGGCAGGAGAGTAAGGTGGATAGAAGGAAGGCAGTGTATTCTGAGGATCAACTGGGATTAGAGCTGGTGTCCGAGTGGCACTAGGCTGAGTGACTGGTGGGATGAAAGAAGCATTAGCATTTATTGGTGGATTCATGCTACCCTCTGGAATAAAAGGGAATCCAAAATTCTGGGATAGAGTATGTTGGTCAGGGGCCGTGTTATCGTTGGACACTTGAGGGCCATCAGACATAAATCGGACGATGCTTCCTCTCTTTTCTATTGTGGACTGTTGGCGCCCAAGGATCATGCTGCCACTGGTGGACAGAGGAAGATGGGGAAGACTAGGGTCAAAGACATTCCCATGTCTTTGATTTCCGGATCGATTCCTTTCAGGCTGACGTATTTTAGAACCTCCATTGTCTTGCAGAGGATGCCTTGAGCGCTGAGTGACTGAAGAATTTGGCTGACGAACAGAAGGCTGCCCTTGCTCACCATTTCCATGAGAAACTGCAGGGTGAGGGTGAGTTGGCCTCACAACTCCATGCATATTGCTTGAAACAGGTGTATTCATGTGGTTTTTAGTTCCATGACTGTCTGTCATCCTCATGGGGTTGGACTTCTGTACAGAGATGTTTGGGCTTGTATTGCGACCCTGAATGTCTCCTGAGGAAGAAGAACTCGAAAAAGGAATAGTCAGTGAACTGTTCCTTGTGTTAATTGCCCCAATGGACATGTCACAGCTTTCCCTGCTCTGGCCATCACCATCCCTTCGCATGTGGACGCTCTCCCGTGCTGGGGGACAGCTGTACTCGATTGTGGAGGAGGCACTGCACTGCGTGTTCCTTTGATGTTCTGGGATTGATCTTTGGCTTCCGCTGACTTGATCTCCAAGGTGAGGGGTGAGCAAACTCTGCATGAAACTTTGGTGGCATGTATTTTCATTTTCCCTTGATGACAGGGTATTCCCAGTTGGAATACCCTGTACTGGCTGGTAGGGCAGTCTCTTCTGCCTCTCTACGGATGGCGCAGCATTCTGACCAATTCGGAATGCTTGTGACTGCATGCCCCGGAGGGATGACACAGAATTGCCGATTTCACTGTTTCTTGAAGCCTGTACATCAAAATTGCCCGTCGGTTGTTGATTGGGTCCAGAGGGCTTAAATGTCTGGCAATCAGAAAGACGCTGCACATCTGAGCCAACTGTGTGATCGATCGACAAGCGGCCCTGCATATTATGAATCGCTAGCCCTTTACTTCTAGAAACATCAAGATAGCTTCTCATTTCAAGCTGGTCAGAAACTCTAGGGCCTTGAAGGGATATTCCTATTCTCTGCTCTGAATTAGAGGGTGCCTTCCCAATGAGAGCCTCAGCAGAGTAGCTGGAAACTCTATTTCTTTCTTGCCTGTGTGGGGTGCATGTCATATCTGATGGTCTGGTTACAATACTGGCCTGGGACACCATTTGCTGCTCTAAACCCCTCGAGGTCATAAGTCTTTGCATCTGATTGTGCCCTGACACATGTTCTGAAGTGGAACCTTGCTGTCTGCTGCCAACATCCTGTTGCTGCTGATGCATAATATCCTGGTTGATATGGCTCTGAGGGTGGTTATGGTGGTTTCTGCTTGTTGCAGGATTTTCACAGTTCTTTTCAGGCTGGGAAGCTCCAAAGTGCTGCTGCATCTGCTGCTGCATTTGTTGGTGGTGAGGATGGGGCTGACCACTTTTCTGCCGTGTTTGATCACTTCCATGGTGTTTTTGCTGTAGAGAAAGCTGTGTGGCTTGTGTTCCCTGGATGAGATTCCGTTTCTTTTGCATCTGCACCTCCTGCTGTATCGTTCGCTGTTGGTGGACACTGTGGGGTTGAGAGTGGACTGAGTTTTCCCCGTGAGTGACATGGTGCTGCAGCTGGTACAAGTGGTGCCTCTCTCTTAACTGCCCAGCCTGCTGCTGCTTCAGGTACAGGTGATTACTGTGAAGGTGAGAGATGCCTTGGGCAGGGACATGTTGAATTGGCTGCAAGTGCTGCCCTGTCTGGCCTGGCTGCTCTGAAAGTGGTGGCTGAGAACCACACTGAACTTCAGCTTGTCTCAAAGCCGGCGTTACAAAATTGCTGTTGGGTGCGAATAATCTATTGAGGCCATCAGTGTGCCCTTGATTGCTCACTGGTGCCACTGAATTGGATGAATTAGGAGGAATCTGACTAACCAGCATCTGTGTTTGATCAGAAATACCCTCTGGTGTCCGGTTCATCAGTGCCATCCCCTCAAGCCTTATGGGTGCTGTCTGGCACTGCTTTTGTCTCTTTGCTGTAGAAAGCAGAAGGTCATCCTGAACGGCCCTCTTGGCAGAGTCTTTGCGACCTTCATGGTTTTGCTGTTTTAAGTGTGATTCCTGCAGCTGGGGAACCTGCATGGTGCTTGCCCTGATAGCATTCAGTTGTTCCTGAGCATATTCACTCATCAGAGCAGGTCCTGGGGATGCATTGATGTATGTGCTAGATGGAAGGGAGAGGCTCACAGTTGCAGGAACACTTCCAGCCTCTGAAGACTGGGATAAACCTGAGCAACTCACCAGGGGATGGACAATGCGGCTCTGGTGTATCAGATTATTCACGCTTAGACTGGTTATGTTGGGTGTCTGGGAAGTGGAAATCTGCAAAGGAGTGTTTGACGTTTCCACACTTCCTACAGAGCAGCTTGGCTTCTCAACCTGTCTGTCGACATTTGTTGGTACTGTTTCATGAGCACTGAATTTGTTTGGGGCCGCTTCCAGTGGCCCTGCATTGTTTTCTTTTACTGATTGAGGTACCTGAGGGACATGTTGAATTGGTTGTTGCTCTCTCTCCAAAGGTGCAACCTCAGACTTAGAGATGACATCCCTCATGTTAACCTGTATTGCCCCTCCACCTTTCTCAAGGCTTTCCTGGTCAAAAATAGCTCTTGCTGCAAGAGCTACAATGTCAGTCTGTTCTGAAAATGTGCAGCTGTTACAGGTACTTGTTGAGGTGCTGCTTGTGACATCTTCTCTGGTGGTATCTGGCAACATTGATGCAACTGAGAAGCCTCGACTGCTGCCAGAGCTGGTTGACATGGGGGAGTCTGCCTGCCTGCTACTGACAAGGGAAGCACTCACTACTTCCTGATCAGAGATGCAGGAGTGAGGCTGGGAGAGAGTGTCACTTTCCGTGTTCACCAGCAAGAGTTCCTGTTTCTCAGGCAAATCAACATTTGATTCTGCTGATTTAGAGTTTTCCGTAGGAAAATTAGAATGCTCCCCCTGAACAGCAAATGAAGAGGTTTTTTCCACAGCTGTTCTTCCTTTTGTGAGATCAGACAGCATTTTGGTTAGACCCTGTCCTTCTAACAAGTCCGCATCTTGCATTATCACTGAGGAATCCTGCGCAACATTGCAGGACTCCGAAATAATTCCTGCCTTGGAAGTGTGACCTGCTGTGTTGCTCTGTACTGCTGAAGTCCCATCTGCAACCTGCAAATGTGTCACCTGTGCTTCTTTACGAGAAGATGTTAAGGTACTAGGGGGTTTGCAGAGTTTGGGAGACTCTGACAACTCAGAGGCAGTTGGTGAGTAGCTCTGAGATCCTTGGGCCTGCTGGTGAGGAGCAGCATCTTTGGCTGACGGTGGAGCAAGCAGCAACTGCTCTGACACTGCAGACTCCGGCAGTGAAGAAGTAGGTACCTCTGCTGAGCTTGGCTCTGCAGCAGAGAGGGTTTTCACTGCCTGTTCAGAGCTCACAGTCTCTTTGGAAGGAGAGTCAGAAATGCTGACGCTGCTCGCTGCAGCTGTGCCGCCTGCCTGCGATGTGGTTACAGCCTGTGACACTGATGGGACGTTTTCTGGCAGTCCTTTGCCATTTGAAGGCTTTGCAACCATTTCCACAGGAGCACAGTCCACCTTCCCTGCATTTTTGCAAGGAGCTGCTGAGCAGGACAGTTTATTATTGACTGCTTGGTGTTTCTTTGTGCTTGGCTTTTTGTTTGTCCTTTTTGATTTTGCACTGGATGGCAAGCCAGCAGCCGCTTTTTGCGGGGAACCATTTATCGAATTAGATGCACTGGTTAATACTGAACCCTCTGCAGGCACTGAAGATGCCACAGAAGTTGGCAATGACACACAGTTGACTGTGGCAATCTGGTTATTGACAGTTGCAGGAATGGTGGGGTGGCTGAGAGACAAATGCAAGCAGCTCTGTCCAGCCATTTGCGATATGCTTTGATTGAGGTTAGCTAAAGCACCAAATGTATTGAGGGCAACATTGGTATTTGGATCTTCACTGGTGGTGGGCTGAATAATTTGCATAGGGGCTTGGTTTGAAGCTCCAGATGAAGACATCACAGGCTGCAATGCAAAAAGCTGCCCATTTAAAGAAATAGTCTGAGGGTGCTGTTGATTGGACATTGTCACTGAAAATGTCTGTGTAGAGCTAGAAGACGGCAAAGAAGATGGCCTTGGTAATATATGGACAAGGTGTTTCCCTCCAAAAGTCTGTGGAAGAGAGGCATTTTGCATGGAGCCGCTGGAGTTGGCAACTAGAGTTGGTCCATTCACAGGAACTCTTACAGAAGCAGAAGGCTGAGCAGAGAGGAGGGGAAGAGGATTCTGATTTGCAGCTTGTATAATTACAATTTGCTGACTAACATTTTGGCTGGGAACTTCTGCTCTCACAATGGGTGGGCAAGGAGCAGGGTTTGGAGGCTGGAGAATGATGACATTCTGATTAGCTGGTGCTCCTGTCACAGCTGAGGCGACTGGCTGAGCCATCTGAATCACCTGCATAGCTGAGTTTAATGGAAGGATATTTCCTGTAGCCTGAGCTTTAACCTGTGACTGGCTGATTAAAGGCTGTGTAGGTACGGGTGGGCACGAGGGCAAGGTAACTACAATCTGTTCAGCTGCCTGGCCATCCCCAGGCAGAGAAGCATGCAAACTGATACTTGTAGTCAATGGCCTGGTGTGGGCAGAAGACACAGTCCCAGCACCATTGACTGGCTCATTGAGGAGGGCAGTCATTATCCCTGATTGGGTCTGGCTCAGTGGCTGAACAGTGTTGCCTGCCAGCTGCAAAGTCGTCCATGTGGTCTGTGTGTTCCCAGCTGAAGGCATCCGGGTAAGGCTAGTCATGTTTTTCAAGTCTGAAGTGCCAACACCTGAAGAGCCTGAAAAAGACCAGCAGTTCTCCAGGGGACTGGCAGCCAGAGTGCTTATTGCTGTCACAGCCTTAACTCCTTCTGCTGCAGACGTTGCAGACGTTGCAGGCGTCGCAGCACTGCTCACCATGTCCATACTTTTGAGGACATTTGCAGAAGAGCAGCCCTCTGCAGTAGACAGTCTCACAGGTGGCACACAAGCTGTGTCTGTGGCTGAAATGGCACAGCTCTCCAGGAGGTCACTCCTGGAACTGTGTGTATTTGAGCAAGTTGCATTCACCTGTTGAACTTGGGAGGCTTCCACAGAGGCACTGGAAGGAAGGCTGGTTCCCTGCGGGAGTGTTTTCTTTGTTGATTTAGTGCCCTCATCATCATTTTTGCTTTTGGGGGGATTTTGCTCAATCTGTGATGCTTTACTTGAAGAACACTGTAGTTCCCGTTCTGCTGCAGGTAGAGGTGTGCTCTGTGAGCTGGCAGGAGCAGTGGTAGGCACACCTCGCTCGTTCTCCTGGGTGGAGAGCTCAAGAACATTCCCTGCTGGAGCTGTCTGAGCAGACACCAGTGGAGAAACTGTAGGTTGTGACCATGGCTTATTTTCTGTGGGATAAATACCAGCAATTGTCACAGGAGTCACTAGGTTACAAGTTCTCTGAACTGGCACAACATTGGCTGTTTGCTTTTGTAAATTATGACCAACATTAAATGTTATTCCCTGCACAGATGCTCCCTGGTTATTTCCATTGGGCTGAGTCCCATTTGAATAGACAATGATGTTCTTTTGAACCTGATCACTGGGAATAACAACTGAGACCTTGGCGTTTTTGAGGTTTCCTTTCCAGTGGATTGTAGGGTCATCATACAAGCAAATATCATTTGCTTTCAGTAGCTCGATGTATCTCCCATTTTCCTTTTGCAGTTCATCCAACTGTTTCCGGAGTTTTTTTATCTCTTCAGCTACAAAACAGTGAGAGCACTCCATTACATCAGCACCAGAGAAGATAATGAAATAATATTACGACATGATTTAGAGAGTAAACCCTGTGTAGTTACAAAATAATTTGTAGAAATAAATTGAATAAATTGCTAATAATGTATGCTCTTTTCAAATGGTTACCACAGCCTTTGTGCTGTTATCCTGATAAGTCTCTTTACTGAATGCGAAAGTGAAGGAATTTCAAAGACTATTCCATTACCAATAGCAGGATATATCAAATTACTTAGGAAAAAACATTAGGACTAACTCAGATGAAACTGAATGCTAATCAAAATTGTTTAATTCCTGAAGGAAAGACAAGCACATTAATCTTTTTCTTTTCCCCGCTCTTTTGCAAACACCAATGATAATCTTACAACTTTCCAGAAGAATTAAGATTCATTACATCTAAAAATTACTCACAAAATTAAATACAAAGCACTCATGTAAAGCCACAAAAACTGGTAATGCACTTGGGAGACGGCTCATCAAACTGTGAAAATCACAATAAAGCAGAAATAAAAATCACAAACCACAACATTAGCTCTGAGATTATTTTTTTCACACCTCCATCACTGTACTTTCACACATCTATTCAAGTGTAATTTCACAATTACAAACCGCACCTGATTATAAGCCGAAGCTCCGGGTATTGGCAACCTTTAGGTCTTTGTCCACATATAAGCCGCACCTGATTATAAGCCGCACTGTCATTCGAAGAGAGGACCCGCGTGCAACAAAGTTGCCAATTAGTAAAAGAATTGCGGGATCGCGGGGTTTAATGGCTCGGCTTGCGGCTGGGCGGGCTCAGCCCGCTCGGGGCTGCCGATTGGGCCAGGTGGCCCAGCTCGGCACTGCCGCTC